>OX638391.1:29987738-30282437 GCA_951813805.1 Limnephilus auricula
AACCCCCCGCGGACTCAATCCATTCCCGGATTAGTGATGATCACGAAAAACATATTTCACAATTACGAGACCCTTGGGTCTAAATAAAATACAAGCACTTTTAAAATCTATTACACAAGAATACGTGGTTCGCTACGTTTGGTGACTTAAGCAGGAGGGCCCGGGTTCATGGGGTGAGATTTATGTACGTCTTGGCAACGGATGTGTTTGCCCACCAGGATCAGCAGAGGCTGGTTGAGGGAGCCCTTCTGACCTCTGCACCCGGACTCTCTCGACTCATCACCTTACACCGCAATGGAAGGGATGGATTCATATGTCTGTCATTCCTGGACACATTGAACCCCAGATTCCTACCCACCCCTCATATCTATTCCTTCGCAGAACTTCTCCTCTCCTTCCTTTCCATAAAAAGACTCTCCACACAGCATCCCCAAAGATGACATAGAACCTGAGGGATTTTTTTCCTCAGGGCCTGTGTGGAGCTTTCCTTTGTGGAGCTAATATAAAAAAATAAAAAATCCAATAATTTACCTTCTTCCCTCTTAGGCTTCCAGTGACAGGATCTTGACCTTCTACTGAAAGTTTTCCTTGGTTCATCACCCTCGCAACGTTCACCGTCACCCATTCATTTGGAACGAGAGGTTTACGGCTCTTGATCACCACAGGCCCTAAAAATAAAAATAAAAACATATATCTTGAAGCAATAAAAAAAAAACAAAAAAAAAATTAAAAAAGAAAAAAAAAATTAAAGACTAAAAGTGTTTGTGAATAAAAAAATAAATTCAAAGCATTTATCCTTGTTTGCCATAAGTGACTTGTTTTACAGTGTTCTAATTTAAAATTTTGAAACAATAGACTAAGTTTATGAACAGTACCTGTGCCGGAGTCGAATCTGAATTCCAGGAAACCATTCTTCATGGCTAAGGATGTGAAATCGCCATAACCGTGTCTGGATTCAGCGCAGTAGAGAATGATTCCATCTTTAAGAGGGTAGTTTGGTTTCACCCTCAGCGACATCTTCAGATGGTAGGAATTCTTGGGAGTTGCGAAAGCCAGAAAAGACTTTCCGCCAAAGGCGGGATATTCAATATCAATACTGGTTTCGCATCTACAAGGGAAGAAATAATGTTTTAAAGAAGACAATAAAAATATTTAAATTTGCAACCCCAACAAAGATGACATTCACTCTGTAAATTTAAATAGTCACTAATTTGACCATCAGAATTTTTTTATTTTTTTTCAATTGTTCACTATAGCAGTGCTCCGCAACCGTTTCACCTACGACACACAAAAGTTCTTCCTACAATTCTGCGGCACATCAAAAGCTAAAATATTTAGATATTAAATTGATACACCAACTCCACAATAAATTTTCGTTTTTTATTTGAAAAGTATGCATACATAAAACTGTACTATATTTACTTTTATGCAATCTTAATAATTATTTATTAAAATAATACTAATTAATGTGATACCCGCGCTTGTTTCAATTAACGCAAATGTTTTATATTCGGCTCGAGATTTGGCAGCGAAACCCGAAGTTCTTGGTCAAGACCTTTTAAACATGACCGATTATCATTTTTAATTAATACAAGGGTTGAAAACTTTGATCACATGAATATGTCGTCGAAAATGGAAGTACCCATTGCTAGGATGACTTTGTCGGATATATGAGGATATTCGTTCTTAACGTAAATCCAGAAAATATCTACATGGAATTTATAGAATAAAGTAAGGACAGGACGTTATAACTTCAGCGAAGTGAAGTTTTAACATCCTGTCATTACTTTATTCTATAAATTCCTCTGGAATTTGATAAGACCGTGCTTTCGTAGAATTTATTGCATTGGTTGCAAAAGGATTTCGAATCCAATTGCATTGTTACGAATTAATAGAATAAAAATAGTAATCAAATTTTTTCTTAACTTAAATGTTGTTGGGCTAGATACACAATTAATTGCTTGTTTTCAATCATACTATGGTTAATCCTTTGGTACATTTTTTAAACATCCTTTTTGCAACTCTTTCTGCCATAATATTTATCTATATTATAAAATATTACAACTAAAAATTATTTCATTACATATTTGACCATGTCATATCTGCATCTGGCTCACGGCACACCGGTTGCGGAGCACTGCACTATATAATACTTTTAGAAAAATAAAGAAGTAAACATAGGTCTTAAATTTAAGAGTATGCCAAGTATCTCTGGAAGATTGCTTCCATACCTTTTTCCAGCGAATCCTACAGGGCAGATGCAACTGAAGCCGTCTTCTGTATCTTTGCAGCGACCTCTTCCACACAGTCCTGGGTGACAGGCGTCTCCCGTCCTACTGCAGTCTAGACCAGAGTATCCTTCGGCACAAAGGCAAGAGTAACCACGTTCGGTGAGCGCTTCCTGCGAATCACAGCAACAAATAATTGGTAAAAACTGTAATTATTTTTTTAAATCAGCATCAAAAGACTGAATTAGAAAGTGGGACATACCTGGCACACGGCATCGTTCCTGCAAGAGTTCGGTGTGCACGAGTCACACTGGTCAGCTCTCTGCGTCTCTAGAGCCTCTCTCAAAAGGGAAATTTCAGAGCTTTCAAGCAAAAGCTTGCCAACACATCCCACAAATCTGTGAATGATAAATCATTTTGTTAGGTACTTCAAATTAATCCAAAATGCAAACACTTATCATAAGGTAATTACTACAACGTAACTTCGAAATCAGCGGTAACATCAACATATACCAACTTCATTGCCTCGCCCTTATACGCCACAACACATATTACTTGTTGTGGCATACACGGGAGTATATTTATACCATCAACATGTATTCAGTGTTTGTGGCTACACGGGTGAGGAAATAAACGTATGGTTTTTGTGACTCAAAAATGCTAATTCAGAGTCACTAAAATATAGAAATTACCTACCCTGCTATATAATATTATGCAAGAAATGTAAAATTAGTACTAATTTTAAATAAATTTATCATTGTAAAATATTGTATTAGTTACCCGCTCCTTGGCTGGAAGTCTTCAGGAAGTTGGTTGTAATCAGGTACTCCACCAATGTAAAGAGGCTCAACCAAGTCAAGACCCAGAGGTTTGCTTGTTGAGGTGCCTGAGAAAGGTCCCTTACCATCGACATACATGTAACCTATCAAAAAAATGAAGAGTCAATTTATAGATTTGGAACACATAAGTACTTACTTATTTCTGTACGTGAAATCACCCTGAGTTACAGTAGTAAAGGTGCATGTGGAAGCAATTAGTTTTACACCCTTATACAAGAAATATTAATACAGGGCAATGTAACAGGCAAAAAGAAATACTTTATGAATTTATTTTAAACAAACCATCTTTGCGACTCCTGATAATTTTAATTGTGTGCCATTCGTTGAGGATCAGAGGTGTGTCTCCACGGATGACAACAGCAGAGCCAGATCCCAAATTGAAACGGAACTCAGGGATACCTTCAACCAGAGCAAGGGATACCATATCGCCGCTGGGGCCAGTCTTCTGAGATTTGTAGAGAATAACTCCATTATAATCTGAAAATATGGCAAACAAGTAAGTAACAAGCTTAAAAACCACCATATATACATTTTGTTAGGTACATACGTTACTTAAAATTAAACTTTAGTAGAGTATGACATACCTTGAGGTTTGATGACTATAACAATATCAAAGAAGTAGTAGGCTTCATTCAGTTTGTTCAGGGCTAAGAAACCGTCACCAGAGAAGCGTGGTACAACGTGTGTGACCTTCAGAATCACTCGGCTTTCCATCTTCAGGTTCTTGTGACTGACATGGCAAACATACGGTCCGGCATCACTTTCACTGATCGAAGTCAACACCAGTTCAGGCTGCAGCAAATAAATATACCAATTATTATTACTCTTGCACTTTTATACCATAAATATGAGTGCTGTATTGATATGTCAATTCATAGTTTGAAACTAGCTAGTTTGGAAGTTATACAATGATTTAAGGAGCAAACGATTATTTTAAACAATAATTAACATTGCAATAGAATGCAGATGAAATTACAAATCGTATTTCGATTCCTGCAGTTATAAAGTAGTAAAGTGATTTCTTAAATGGTTATTTATTTATTTATTTATAAGATATATACATAGTACATTAAATAAGTTTTAAAGTATGTTTAAAAAAAATACATGGATTTTTACCTGCTATGTAAATCTGTAAAATGTCATTAAGTAATTTCGCCTTTGTTTTAAAACATAATTATGCAAGTATCTACGCATGGGGGGAAACATACGTAATTCGCATAGTGTATTTTTTTAATTTGTGAATATTTTTTGTGCTCCTCATCAAATAAATCTAAAAAGCCTTAACGTTGTTCATTTTGAGAAGTATTAGTGATATGTTTTCCATTTTAAATAAAAAAATTCATTTGGGTTCAATGAACTCTAGAAATGAAATTTGCTTTGATTTTCAAAATTGAAATTTTTGATTTTGGGAACGATTCAGACGAGCGATAAAGGAGGTACCAAAATTATTTTTTTATAATTAACTAATTAAAAATTCTATATTTGAAATGTTTTTTTTTGTTTAAATTTTTGAAAGATTTCTCAAGTTTACTAACGGTGTTCATTCGAAAGCTTAATTTCTTATGAAATGTCTTTTGAAAGGCAGTGATCCCGAGATAAATCCATATATTTGGTAAATATTGGATATCGCTGGCATCGGTTAATATGCACTTTTAAAAAAAAAAATCTTTTTATTCACCTTAATTAGATAAGACAACTATTTGCATTGGGGGAAGTGGAAAATATTTCATTCTAAATTTCAATTACGTCAAATTAAAATTAGCTTTCGTTCTGTCAAACGAGACCGTCCATTTTCAAACATTTGTTGTCAAATGTAATTTTGTTATGTTGGTATTATTGATACTATACAGAGAGATGCTAGAGCGAAGCGTAGCAGACTTCATGGGAATCTGGGGCGTAATCAAAACAGCACAATAACAACGAAAGAATAGACACAAAGTATTTTTTAATGTTAAAAAACTAAAATTCTGCCTAATTAATACTTACCTAATACGCATGCTTGATTTTTTTTTTTGTCATTAAAATTTTATTTTTTTAAGTAAACTATTTCTGTGATGATACAGTGCCTACTCGCGTTAAGGTAAGAAATACATCCCAGTTTTCAAGTAGTTGAGCGGCTACGCTAGGTTTGTGTGACATGGTTTGTGATACAAAAGAAAGTGCCCCTTGCCCCGTGCCTGCTCGCGTCAAAGCAAGAAAAACATTCCAGTTTTCAAGTAGTTTGGCAGCTACGCCAGGTTTTTGTAACATGGTTTGTGATACAAAAGGGAATGTATTATTTATAAAAAATAATTAGTGAAAAAAAACATGTTTTTTTACATCATTTTATTTTCAAAACTCCGGTAAATTAGTATTTACCTAATACGCCCAAATTTCGTGATACCTTCTAAATCTTCTAGCCGTTCATTATTCATAAAAATGTATCAAGCATACCAACATACCAAAGTGACAGCAAATGAGCAAATGGTTACAAAAATGGCCAAAATCTCACAATACAAAAGCTAATTTTAATTTTACATAAATGAAATTTAGAATGCAATATTTTGCACTTCCCCCAATGCAAATAGTTGTCTTTTAATGTACATAATTAAGGTGAATCAGAAGATTTAAAAAATAAAAAAGGGTATTAACCGATGCCAGCGACATCCAATAAATACCATATATTTTTTTAATAAATTCAGCTTTACAAATCCTACAATTATAATACCCAATGATTTTGGAGGGGTATGCGCTGGTAAATTTGCAATTAAATATTACTTATGTTATCAGGGTCTGTGTTCCACCATGTATCGATAGGTACCTAAATGGAACATTTGCTTCCATTCAGATTTGCGTGAATGGCCCTTTTAGTTTTCTTCTTTATGCTATGTTAATAATCCATACTCACCGATCTGGCTTGCACGCTTCGAGGCAGAATTGCATGGGGTCTTTCCCATTCGAAGATTACAGGCGTCGGCAGGGTGGTAATGCAAGGCATGCGCACCATGCTTCCAAGCTTGGCGGAGTACACCTTGGGTGAATCCTTTGGCCAATCGACTTCTCCCTCATTCCGAACAGGTCGGGGGGGGATAGTGGGCACATAGCTGGGCACCGATTCTAGGTAAAATAAATGGTAACAGAAAATTTATAAATACCTCTTTGCAAAATTGTAAAATCTTAAAAAATTATGCAGCACTGTGTAAATTTTGTGATTATCTCAGAATTTTTTTAAATTTTAAGGAATCAACTGATGGCAGTGATAATTCATACACATTCTGACAATACCAACCAAATTTGTAGCAGAACAACGAAATGTAAGTTCACTTAACAGCACAAAAATTATTCTTTAATAAATTTTGAAAAAGTAGCACAAAACTCATTCATCAATGTTCAGGAAAATTCTATTAAGATTATATAACAGCAAATAGATTTACAACATAGATTAGTAAAAATACAGTTAGTTTTACATTTCAGTATTCAAAAGCATACCGGCAATAACTCGCAGAGTAAATTCATCTACCGTCGAGACTCCATTGTTGTCATATCCCTCACATCTGTAAACGCCAGAATCATGAAGGTCAAGGTTGGTCAGAACAAGTATAGATCCACCTGCCTCGGACTAAAAGGAAAAAAAAATGAATAAGAACACAATAATTCATTCGTAAAATAAATATATGTGTATCAATTATCTTATCCTTATATCCTATACTTAACAGCGTAAAGATTAAATTAACTAAAATAAAATTCGAAAAGCTTCAAAATCTCTTACCTCAGTATTCAGATAGAGCCTGGTATCGGCCTTGGTCCAAACGATTCGGTTAATATTTCGGTTGCCCTTGCAACTAACTCGTAAAGTATCGCCGACTCTTGCTTGCTGGATTCCCTTGCCGGTTGAAATTGTAACCTTGGGAGCAACTGGACCTGCAAGACAAAAAAATCTTCTTTGTACTTTGAAATATTTTTTTTATTCACCAGGTTAAGAATTACTGCATTTTAGTTTTTTATGCTCTTCATGTACGCTTTGAAAACATTAGAAATTTTTTTTGAAAAAATAGCCAATAAACAAAAGCCCCACTAACCTAGAGAAGATGGTGATTGGGAAGTCGTCGATTATTATCTTCTAAGAGTCAGTAAACAAGACTTTTCAAGTGAAGTTTCAATTATTATGAATGGTAGTCCTTCCGCCGTAAGATTCTGGGAGAGTCTGTATATCTCCAATAGAAGGTAATACTATATTTAGTATAAGAAGACTTACCAGAAATGTCACCACGCACTGGTTCTGATGAATCAATATCGTTGTCTTGAACGGTGACCTGAACTCTTTCCTCTTGGATTCCAGCATCGTTTCTGGCCACGCAAGCGTAGGTTCCCTCATCAGCCTCTCCTACTGAAGGAAGGGTCAGGACGGCAACACCAGAACTCTCAGAACCAATTGTCTTTTCCTCGGGAGAAACTGGAAATAATTTTTTTTTTTAATAATTTAAAGTCACGGAAAAAATATTATATAATAGTGAATATCCAATGACAGATATTCTTAAAAAATACAAGACTTTAACTTGTAAACTGCTCAATAAATCAGGTCAGATTTTGGCATTTTTTATTTATAATTTTGGCATTTTTTATTCATCTTTTAACCCATATGTCGCTCATAAAATCAGCGCATACATCCACCGTGCACAGCTCTATTTAACATTTTTTATTTATCATTTACCTTGTTCGGAAACCTTGATTATTTATTACATTAATATAAATTTGTAATGTAGGGAACCATCCCATACTATGATTATGGTACAGATAATATACAAAATTAAATAAACAAAAAGTGAGAGAGACATAGATACTTATCGACTAAATGGCGGGAGATTACCTCTCCAAGCAGGCTTTGTTATTTTCAGGTTTTAAGATGAATAATAAAATGTTCTTCTTGAATATTTCAACAGATGATGTCAATGGAATAAAGAATACGCCACATTTTAAACACGGCTTGAGTTCCATTTGACTTATTCATTGAGAAAAATTTTGATTTGAACCTTGGATCGTTCGTCAGTAAATACGGTCATTTATAGCTATTTGCTACTCACCCATCACCCAGTGAGCGATTGGTTCAGGGTAGCCAGAGGCTCGGCACTCAATGACGACTTCTCTTCCTGGTACCACAGTGATGACGGAATCGGGGTAGATGGTCAATACCGGGGGCGAGTGAATCTTGATGGTGGCATTGGCAGATCCTTCGCCAGCCAAATTCGATCCAGTGCATGTATATACTCCCTCTTCATTGACGGTGATTGATGAGAAACTGGAAAAAAGTTAATCAAATTTATTTGTAAGAAGAGCTGTCAGCAACAAGATTTATACATTTGTGAGCTCCACCTCACAAGTCCCGTAGCCAAGATAGGATAAGAAGATAAGCAAATACCAAAGGTTCTGTTTAATAAACTGACAAGAAAAAGTGTTGGAAGACCGTGTAGTTGGGGTCACAGAAAAAGGTGTATTTGGAACCCACAGAGAGTGACTCACCTCAGTACGCCATCAGGAAGCAGGTGAGTGTTAGTGGACAGAGTGCGACCAGAGGGTCGAGACCAGGTAAGTACGGGCTCGGGGGCGCCGCGGTGCACTCGGCACTGCAGGCGCACGGAGTCACCCGGGCGCACGACCTGAACACCCTCGGGCCACACACTCACGGTGGGGGCCTCGCGTCCTGAAAAAAATTTTAATTTAACATTCCAAGAGATACATCAGAAGAACGTCAGCTGAGAAAGCTTGGCCTAGTAATAGAACGCCGTTCTATTCGCTCTCTCACGCGTTTATTCGGCCAGTATCAACTTGACAAGAAATTTAATATGTCGGCACAGTTGGTTTAAGTTAAAATTCTATATATGTAGAAAGTATGTTTTGTGCAGAAAAGAAGAAGGAAAATGAATTCAGAAAATGTTTCAAAACACAGACGATTCATAAATTAGCCAAAAATAACTGTTCTTCTTTTTTTTTGGGCCAAAAACAGTATTACAGCCTTTATAAACTGCACACCCCTGGTATTTTTAAATTAATTAGACTGGAATCCATTACAAATCATTCCAAACGCACATTAATATAGTCCTGCAAAATTTGCATTACAGTCTGTGAAATCTTTATGTGTAAATATGTAATGTGATTTACGATTTTTCAACAGTAACTTACTTTCAACTTCAATGATTGCTGATGCCTGTGCAATTGTTTCTCCATCAAGAGTGGATCCAACGCAAACATAGACGCCTCTGTCAGATAACTTGGCTTGAGAAATAACTAAAGCGTTTCCTCGCTGGCCTACTCCTGGGCTAAACTCGGCACCGTCCTGTGAACAGAATTAGGAGAATTAACATTAGAAAAAAATACACAAGGAAAACCACCTAAACCCAGGCCAGGACATTAAATCAAGCTAGCTACCCATTTATACAAGCACTTGTATGAATGTATGAACCTTTTTAGTTACCGTCAAATGGGGTTAGATTGCCTTCCGATGGGTATCTTTGCCTAGTCCATTTTATTTTTATAAAACTGCTCACAGAGTACTTATTTTAAAGAATACATCAAAATTTCGTATATGATATTACGAAGGGTTCTTCTCTGGTAATGCTGAATACTTTAAACTGATCCTAAATTCAGATAACTTCAATTTCAGAGCAGATTGTGATTTCTCAAAAAATTAAGTTGTATCTAAAAAACTATGTAAGGTAGGCTTCTAATATTCTATCAGGTTTCTTATTGACATATTGGGAATAATTTAAGCATGTATTTCATTCAATTTGGTAAGTTAAAGGCAAGGCAATGTAGTACACGTTTTTCATGTTTTAAGGGTTACTTTGCCTACAGTAGGGTTGTCAAAAATATAAATAGTTATATTAATATATAATCAAGTATTATTTTTAAGTTTTCCTATCTACAACTTTAATTACTATTTTACTTATAAATTGAAAGTAACAATTGGTGAGGTTGCGGAATTACGCATCACGCAATTTTAAAAAAATAACACATAATTTTATCAATTACTACTGGAAACAACTATTTCAGTCGGAGGAGAAAATCCTACAAAATCGGTTGTTAGGTTTTAGTTTGGGTTCTTTAAATTAATAAGTTATGCGTATTTCCTACATTTTATATAATTTTCTTTGATTGAGGAAAAACGGATCGTTATTGCATCCTTTTCAATCTCCCTCTACATATATAAACAGTTGTTTAAAAAAAATCAAACAAAACAAATGATGGAATCTATTAAGGAAGCAAATAAAAGGAACATAAATTTTGTCAATGTTTAATTTCATTTTGTTACACGAAATTTGTCACCGTCACGTTGGCAGATTCACTATCACTGTTTTACAAGTGTGGAAAACAGTACATTCAATGAGAAATATGTGAAAGGCTACCGACTGCATCGCAGTGTATTCGACCCAAAATAAAGATTTTACAGAACATACTTTTGCCAAAAAAGCAAATGTTGAAGAATTCACTTAAGATTAAGATTATCCTCAGACATTTTGTGCATTTTATTATCCTTTGGTGTTGTAATCCGAAGGATAATGTTATGCATTCAAAGTTATGTTACAAATGTGGCTGAATTATCAAAAATAACAACTTTGCACAAAAATGTTTCATTGGGTGTGTATACCTGAAATTCATAGACTTTGTGTTCCAGAAGAAGATGAGTCAGATATACATATTTGCCTGTCACTTTTTAATGATTCTCAGTGACAAGATATGTATCTAAATATTTTGTCAATGTTTCAATAAGAAATCTCATATTATTTATTTTACTGGTATCCTGGGAAGAGATGTTGTATGGCAAATATTTTTAACAATTTTTAAATTTAATCTCTTTTGCTTGAACAGCAAAAATCAACATACTGATTGTTGTTTTATTATTTTATGTTAACCTATTAGTTCTTTAATATTCATTTTATGAAGTTTTCTTTAATTTTGCAAGACATACAATAAAAATTGGATTATATTTGAAATTAATTATTATATTTTTATTTTTGCGTACAACCCTGAAAAGTTAAAAAGTATGAAAATGAAGGTGAACCTGAGGGTAAGATTGCCTACGAGCCAATAACTAACTACAGACAACTCTGAGGTAAAATGTTTTTAAATGACTATAAAATAACAACATTTGACTAGGTAACTGTATATACAAACCGAAAACTATGTGTATATTATCTTTAATATAGCGGAGTAGGCAAAGAAACCCCAACCGCAAGGTAACATTGCCTAATTTTTATTTTGAAAAAAAATTAACCCGCTGATCATGATTTTACATTAATTAACCATAAATAATGATTCTCGTAACCTAAACAATTGAATTAAATAAAATTCAATGTACATTTTCTTACAAAAAAATTGAACAAAATAAAAAATAAGTGAAAAAATGTTGAAAATTAGGCAATGTAACCCCATTTGACGGTACCAAATTACCTAACTGCAACTCATCATTTCATTCTTCTGAATGAAGGTTTTTTGTGCGACACATTACCTATGGTCGTCCAAGATTCTCAAAATTATTATTTCAAAAATATATAATGATACTAGATCCGTTTGACTAAGAACCTGTAGTGTCCTATCCATCTTCTACTTGTAATAAAAATGTATGAAGGCTACCTTGGTCCACTTGATGATTGGCAGCGGGGATCCTCTAGGCTCGCACTTGATAGTCAGGCTCTGTCCTTCAGGCACGGTGGAGTGACTTCTATCCACGACCACGGTGCCCGGCACCAGGGGCGGGCGCGCTGCCCTCTGAACGGTAACCACCACGCTGGCCGGCACCACTCGCTGGGGCGCGCTGTCGGCTGAGCAACGGTACACTCCAGCATCTTCGGGGCGGACTTCTTCCAGCCGTAACTGGCCATTGGCAGAGTAGGAATTTGGCGGCAAGTAACCTTCGTCTCTGTAAGATAATAAAGCGATAAAAATATTAGTTTACCAATATATGTTTACTTTAAAAAATATTATAAATGCTTAGTCAAGTAATGCAGAAAGTGCTATTTTTATCAGTTATGAAATGCTAAAATCACAAAAATATTCATTATTCCACAAAATACACACAATAAAGCTAAAAACTAGAAAATTTTTGTGATTATTTCAAGCATTTTTCATTTCAGTGTTGTAGAGTGAAATGGGATAAAGGTAAATATATACTGGGTCGATGCACGTAGCCTAACAATATATCAATCGATAAGGATTGATAGGCTAACTTTCGGTAACTTCTCATCGTTCCCTAGCATGACTGCAGATCGCAAACGAATAAGTGACAGTTCACAATGACTAAGTGTCCTTAATATATTCGACATCAACTGTTGTTTGTACGTTAGCGATATGCAGTTGTCCTAGGGAACGATGAGAAGTTACCGACAATTATCCTATCGATCCTTTTCAAAAAAGTGTGCTAGGGCTGCTGGACTCCTAGCAACCATACATTTTCTATGAAAATAGAAGCTTAAAAAAACACTGAAAAATAAACACTGACATCTGCTGCTGGTCCACCGGCAGGCGATCTAGCGATAGTTGAGAGGTTAAATGCTTAAATGCGATTTTAACCCTTATGTATAAAGAAACTTACCAAGACAAGGTCAGAATCGCTTGCGCCAATATCATTCCAGACATTGCTTTTAATTTTAGAATTGTAGCTCGTAATTAATTTTCAATGGTACAAGGCCTCCGACGTTCAAGAGGTTAATATGATTAGCGCCCTTGAGGTGATTTCTCACAAAAACGGCACTCTCCAAAATTATCCAATTATTATTATTATTATTATTAATTATTTAGCTACTTCAAACAAACACAAAAACCTCATAAGGTTCATAAGTCAAAAAGTTACACGTCAATTGCGTACACTTAACCCACATGAAGTGTAAACATACACATATCGTAGTGTAAGTATTCGCACTCTGCTTTCAATCTACTCTTGGGTGTAAAATGACTTATCTGGATGATTTCTTACTAGCGGAATATTTCACTGTAAGAATTAAACATGAGAAAACATTCGTATTCAGGTTTTAAATCATTTTTATCTGTAGGGGTAGGTGTATGCACACACAAAAATATGCTTAACCCCACACACAAAAATAAAATCAACTTAAAAAAATAGATTATCCGTATGATAATTGCCTCTTTGCACCCACGAAATTAACATTATTTAACTAAAAATTGTAATGGACCACACCATTCTGACATGATTTTTTCATCTGTTACCCATCGGTAAGAGACGAAACAAATAAGAAAACCATGATTAAAAAATATAATTTACCTGTCACTTTTTATTATCTACCTAGGGGTCGGTTCAAGGCAACTTAAAGCTCTACAGAAATGAGGAATAAGCGCAGGTGAATCATCCACAAGTTACCCCACGTGTATAATATCAATATAATATCTCCAAACCTTGTCCAGGTGATATAGGTGGAGGGCACTGATGGTTCAGCAGCGCAAACCAGGGTCAAGGAATCGCCCTCCTTCACAACGGGCGAAGCGGGTCGGACCGACAGTATGGGCTGGCGTGGCAGGGTGTCGGGGCGTGGGTTGACGTAGATAATTGCTACTTTGGAATCCTGGCCTCCAGCATTGTTTGCGATACATCTGAAACATCAAAGGTTACGATTTTAGAACAGCGAAAAACATATATAAATACGTACCTACATATTTATTTTGTTATTTATATATAAAAGTACAATAGATTTAAAAATACAGATATATCTTAAATCTAATTACAAAAAGTAATACTACATAAATATTAACATTACAAAATTGCATAAATATTTACGCCGGTTTAACGAAATCTTCGATTTGCTTTGATTTTAAATTTCATAATTTTCAAAATTGGAAGTATTTGTTTGGAGAATTCTGACAAGCGATAAAGTACCCGAGTACCTTTTGTATAATATTTTCATCAGAAAATTATTTTAATTGTTATTTTTCGAAATTGGAACTGAGTTGTTGAGAATTTTGACTGTCTCTTATTTTTCACAGGTATGCGATCCACAAACTAAATTATGTGGATTGTTTTTTTTTACAGTTTCCCATTTTTTTTAGGCACATTTAATAACTCAGGTACGGGACATACGTCATTCCTATGTCTATCTACGTTAAATTATCGTGAAAACAAGCTTATGTGTCCAAGCGGTTAAAACAAAAAAAAATAGAAACATCAAATTTTAAAAAAAATTGTGAGGTTATTTACATTAACCGCTTGGACACATAAGCTTGTTTTCACGATAATTTAACGTAGGTAGACAAAGGAATGATGTATGTCCCGTACCTGAGTTATTAAAAATCTATTACTCACTTATACTCTCCTTGGTCAGAATGGCGAGCTTGGCTGATTCTGAACACTCCATCAACAAACGTGTGCAGGAAGTTCAGGGGCTTGCGGGTGCCTCGGGTCCAGGTGGTTGTCGGAGTGGGGATTCCCACCACATCGCACCTCATCTCGATAGGCTCTCCCTCATACACCTGCAGGAAGGGAGGAGTGATGGATACTTGCGGGGGAACCACCTCGTTTCCTGCAAAACAATCAAATATTTTAATACATTGATTTCTTAAACTTCATCTTAAACATTTTGAAAACATTTTTTTCCCACATTTGTTTGAACAATGGGGCGCGGTCGGCGTGGCTACACTCATTTTGTTATGGTCTGCGGTAAAGATGCATCTACGCACCCCACACAAAATAATTACTTCGATGGCAAAAAATGTCAAGTGCCTTCAAAGGGAAAAACACAGATTTCAAGTTAGACTTACTATAATTAAATTTTAATAGATATTTATTTATCAAGAAAGATTTCTGGTTGATATCTATTCGTACACAACCTAAATGTACCATCTAAAAATTTCAAAACAACAACTATTATCATAAATATTGTCATTCATGTTTATTGGTTTAGTACAATAAATTAATATACGTAAAGGACTTTTAATTCCTTTAGATGAGTTTGTGATAGAAACAGTCATCCATTACATAATTTATTAAGCTCATTTCATATAACCTCAAAAACTCATGCGATTTATTCACTATGACAGACCGCATTGCGTGGCTGTTATCAAAAAATTATCATATTTATTTATTTATTTATAAGATATACACAGTACATTAAATATAAGTTTAAAAGTATGTTAAAAAAATTACATGGTTTTGTACCTATTACGTAAATCTGTAAAAGTAATTTCGCCTGGGTTTTAAAACACAATTATGCTGAAACTAATGAAAAGAATCAAACATTGGTTGACTAATAATAACAAAAATGAAAGAGTGTGGGTGGAGAAAAAGTTACTTTTTGAAATCAAAAATTATGTGCTCACTAAAGTTTAATAAAACGACAAGAAATTTAATAATTTGGTTTTGTATGTTTGCAATGAATCGTGAAAAATGTCTAATTGTAATAATTTTTCATAATGGGTATAAGTTGTGATTGCTTATTATTGTTATTGATTATTTATATTATTTCAGTAATTTGTTAGTTGGAATGGAAAATCCTATTTGCAAGTTACGCTGCAAAATATTAACATGAATTGTTATATTTGTTTTATTATCAAATGTCACCGGTATGTCCGTTTTTAGTGTTTAGGCCGACGAATTTCTCGACATCCCACAGCCAGGGTTTAGAGCAGTGGTTCATAACCTGGGTTCGATCAAACCCCAGGAGTTCGTTGAGTCAGTCTCGCGGGTTCAGGGGAGATCAAGACACACCCATGACTCATATGATTCGTGGTGAAACGCCCCGCTTGTCCATCATAAGAAGGGTTCGGTGAAAGCTCATATGAAACTGGTGGGGGTCAGTACCTCCAACAAGGTTAAGAACCATCAGTTACATACTCGAGACGCACACCCTTCTCGTAGCTGTGAGTTGAACATGGGTCAATGAACAAGTTGGAAATGTATAACATATCGTTGGTTAGGATCGGAAAGTGGCTAACTAACATTTTTTCCAAAGTGAGTTTTTTTATAATCAAAATTCTTTTCCATCCTTTAACATTGAAAAAAATAGATTCATAATAAAGAACAGTGTTAAGAACACTTGATTATTAAAAACTCAATTTGAAAAAAATGTTAGTAAGCCACTTTTCGATCTTAACCGTCGTTAAATACTCAAGTGCTATGGAGATATATATTATATACTTAATAAAAAAAATAATACTTACCAGGGGCATAGATGACACTGTCAGGAAAAACTGCAGCAGTAAAGGGATGAAAAAATTGTTAGTGTAAAATATGGTACATTGACATTGTGTTAATTTAAAAATTATTGTTAGATTACAGTTTAAAATCTTTCTAGATTACTTACGTGGAACAGTCAAAGTGGCTCTGTCATGTGCAGTTGAGATTCCGTCATTGGCTTGGCAAATGTAGGTTCCGGAATCGGAGATTTTCAAGTCTCTGATGGTAAGCACTCCGCGACTGGCGTCTTCGATGAACCTTCCAAGGGGAAGGGTTCCCCTCTCCTTGCTCCAGGTCGCTCGGAGTGGTGATGAGGAGTAGGAACTCCTGGCCGTGCAGATGAACTGGACGGAGCCACCCACCGGCTTGTTCTCGATAGTCGGGGCTGCGATCACAACCTGGATAGTCGGAATGGAAGGGGGCGGGCGTGGGCTTGTGACATGGGTAGAGTTTCTGTAGTCTGAAATCATTAAATAATTTTATGTTTTAACTAAAATAAACACAATATTCATAACTTTTTATACAGCCATCAACATTTTGGTACCTATGCATATCTCAAAAATAAAAAAAAGCCTGTTATCGTATTTTACATTGATTGAAATGGGAAAAATTGTTTTGCTTAATGAGTGTTTAAAATAACGATTAAGATTCCGGAACGAATTATGCTTGTTATAAAAGGTTCCACTGTATTGAAATAGAGATATATTATTTTATGACAAATATTTCGAGAAGTGATATATTGTTGAGTAGATCAGTGATTAGGATTGGCTACTTACCGATTCTGGAACAATCAACTCCGGTGTAGCCAGGCCGGCAGTCGCAGATGACCTCGCGGCTGCCGAGGCGGCAGCCTTCCTCGTGGGCGGAACAAGGGCAGCGCTCGCAGCGGCCGGCCTTGGAGCGGTAGTGGCCAGTAGTGCAAGTCTCGCAGCTGGTCCCGCTGTAGCCCGAGGGGCAACGACACACCTAAGAAGATGATATTCATAAAATAAATACATATTGGACACAAGGAAAGTAATAAAATAAAGGTTAAAGTATCAAAAATGTCCAAGTTCAGGCAAATTTACAAACCAGCAATCAAACTTATTAGTAGACAAATATTTTGTGGGGATTATTTCAGCCTTATCAAATACAATATATCTGATTGGTGTTATAAGTAATAACAGTTATCGGGTTAAGTTTAAAATCTTTTTTTAAAGCAAAGAATGCAAAATAATAACCCAAAAATTAATCATGATAATACTTCTGGCCGCGAAAATATCAAATCATATCCGAATTACCTCAATGTTTCTGGCGAGTGGCTGTCCGGTTTCGGCTGGCACAGCAATGTCCATTGCAACATCGGCAATGTATGTGTGGGTGAGTTGGTCCGCTAGTGTGGCCCTCACGAGCACCTGGTGTAAGTCAGCGAGGATGGACAGGAAGTCACTGCGGGAAACTGGACGAGGAGCCTCTCCAGGGGACATAGTGCTCCAACCATCCTCGGTCAGTGTAACGGAGTATGTCTGAAAATAAATTAAGGTACTGATAATGGTTTTGTGTCTTGATCAATCTTTCAAAGGTAGAAGAGCTAAGATAGAAGAGAGTGGTTCTTTAATGCCGTGAATTCTCGACCCAACTAGGTAAGGGGATAAAAATAATGATGATGGATAAAATATGTGTTTCATTTTGCAAAATGTATATTGTAAGGGAACTTACTAGTGGAGTACCAGAGCGTAGACGGTTAGGATTTTTCCAGAAAATGGTGTATCCACCCCCGACCAGCAAGACGTTGTAGTCATCGCTGTTGGAATATTCATCACGTCCTCCAGCAACATCAAACTTCTGGGTGACAGTTATCTGACCTCCATAGGATGTTACCTTGTTACCTGTTGAAGTGTGTTAACTGTATTAGAAGTACGCATTTTATATAATTGTAATAACAAGAGTAATTTTGTGTCCAGAGCATTTGGCATTATCATAGTAATTGGCGAGGTCATGATTTTTACCAATAATGCAATATTTCAAGAACTCGAAAACATATAACAAATTGAAATTAGTAGCAATGTACAGCACTTTAAAAGGAGGTAGTCTGTTTTTCTGTAGAGTGTTAGTGGGGGTTAAAATACACATTGACGGCAGCATATTGTATTGTTGTTCATATTTATTAGTCAACAGATATTTTGTACTGCCCAGAGCCTTTGACAGTTTGTAGAGGAGAATGGTTATACACCCCATTTCACTAATGTTCGGATTTATTTAATTTTTAATCGAACTTACCGGTGAATGTAGACGGTAATGACCAGAAAAGTCTGTTAGTTAGAACCCTTCCATCGAAGCCGTAGCTGATTTGGTTCATAGAAACATTCAGTCGGAATTTAGAATCAATGACAGTACGTTGGTCCAAAGTTGTCAATGTGAAACCATGAGAGTCATCAAAGATGGCGGTTGGGATCTGCTGTCTGTACAAGTGGTTGGCCTGGAGGAAAAGATTTATAAGAATTAAGTGACCTGGTACACATAATATTATATTATTAGATAATAATTATTATGTTAGTTTAACTCTTGGCATGCCGCTGCAAAATTTTCGTCCTACGATTTGCCAACTGAATCTATTTTCGTCACAACCAGAGATGTGCAAAACGAGTACCCAAAAGCAAAATGGGTTAACTTTACATTTGAAAATGCAAAATGCAAAATGGTTTTTAGAAAAGCATTTCAAATGCAAAATACCTATTTTTAAAATGCATGAAATTGCAAAATGGTTTCTCTGGTCAAACAATGAACGAGTAAAACCAAAAACTTCTATTAAAACAATTATGGAATTTTTAAACAATTTTGTCATTTAATAATAGACGTAAAGGTAAACAACTTGTAGAATAACTTTCCAAGTTTGCACTTATTTCAATTCTCTAAACCCTTGAAAAAACCCTTGACTCTGTGCAGAAACGGGCAGTTCGTTTGATAGATTGCCCTGTCTTAACAAACGGATTGCATTCTTTAAAGCTCAGGCGTCAGGTGGGAATGCTATTCTTGTTCTACTGGTATTTCAATGGAAGATGCTCTCCGGCGTTTAAGAGGTTAAGCAGAATTTGTGAAAAAAAAATAGTTGTTAAAATAATTATATTTCTCCAACATGGTAGTATAATGTTAACAAATTCACATACATACATGAAAGTTGTACGCTGCCATAACCTTTTCCATTAAAAAATATATACATGCAGTGCCTTTGTTACTGTCAAAATCATTTATTTTTGGTTTATATTTAACTTATAATAACTCTCCAGGAAGAGAGGAATAAGGAGATTGCTACTCTCTTATTTTTAAATTATTTAGCATTAATTATTTAACTCACCTCGTCGCACTGCACACTGACTCCGGAGCAGAAGCACTGTGCACATCCCCAAGGATTAGCCTCGGTCAGTTTGAAAGAGCCACTCCTGCATTGATCACACCTCTCCCCTTCAACATTGGGCTTGCAACGGCAGGTGGTGGATCCTGCCACACAGAATGGTGCTTGTGTTCCACGGACATCGCATCTATTGTATAAATAAATAGTATCATTAATATTAATTAGCATTTTAACATAATCGTCAATTCTGAAATTGTATAGATCTGCTTTGCTCTCTAAGCTCTCGCATGAGACCAATAAGTATGCTTACGTAATTATCAAGCTACATATGTAAATAAATAAGTCAAAAATCTGAAAACAATGAAGGCACACCTGCAATGAAGTGGGTTTTCTATTCCGGGCTTGCAAGAGTCAGAATTACCAAGAGTAGCATCTCCCTCATAGCCGTTGGAGCAGTTTTCACAAGACTGGCCTTCCGTGTTATGTTGGCAGTTCTGTAACATTGTATTTATAATAAATTGCATTCTGGCCGAAAAAAATATGTGAAAAAAGTTATATGATTAGTATAAAGGAGTACTTTAAAATAGATATATTTGACAATAAAATATATAAATTTGTTTTAGACCACTTTAATTTTAATTACACTCTACCGGTTTCGGAAGAACCCTTCCTTCGTCAGGAGAATATTAAAACTAACCTATGATACAAAATATTGATAGATATATACCAAACATTTAGGTGCTGGAGTGGGAGGTCAAAGGGGGAGGGGGGTAGTTGCGGGAAATCCAGCAATAACAGAGCGGTTTATTGTAAACATATCTAGGATGGGACTAAACGATAAATTAATTTGGTTATTCTATTATTAGCGTTATTATTTAGGGATTTTTTAATTTCAAGTGCTTCCAGGTTATCTAACTTTTTGCTTTTATTATTACGGTGAAGAATTTTAACCCCTGTGTCCTTATTAAAAGTATGATTGGTGGAAATAAGATGATTGGCAAACTCCGAAAAATTATTATTATTTAAACATCTTAAATGTTCCGTGATTCTAATATTTACATTTCTGGTTGTCTTTCCTATGTAGAATGATGGACAATCATTGGAACATAATTGGTAAATGCCTGAGTGGCTTAATTTATGATCTCTATCTTTAGTGTTTTTTAATAATTTACCTAAGTTGTTGTCAGTATAGAACGCGGGTTTAATACAAGGAGGCAATTTTTTTGTACTAAGTGAAGAAAAATTAGATATATATAAGATCCTACGCCATTGAAAGGGATTTGTGATTTTATTATTAGTTTCAGGTTTACCAAATAAAAATTTATTAGTTGAAATGAGCTTAAGTTTTTTATTTAGGATTTTATCAATTAAGTGTGAGGAATAACCATTATTCAGAGCAATTTGTTTAATTTTAGATAGTTCAATTGTGAAATTAACAGATGAAAGGGGGATTTTTACTAACCGGTGTACCATTGAATGATAGGCAGAATGTTTATGGGTTACCGGATGGTTTGATGTGTTATGTATAGTTATATCCGTGAATGTCGAAGGGATGAGATTAAACTTAAAATCATGTTACTTCACACTGAACTAGTGCACGATCTACATCCAATTGAGTGGGATTTATTCGACGACAAAGTAAGGTTGTATACCTCGGAAAAGGCGTTCAAAAAACAAGTTAAATTAAATAAAAAACTGCAAAATCTTTGTTAATCTAATACCAAAAATCAGTTCCCAGATAAACCGGAACATACATTTTTTGATCGTGTGCAGAATCTCTCTTCTCATGTTTTCCTCCCAGAAGAGATGAGTTTATTATCTAAAGGACTTAAATATAACTTAAATTACAGTAAAAATAACATACAAAGTGCGTTTGAAAATGTGGCAGTGGACATTGAAACAGCTCTATCCCACCAACCTAGATCTTTCCTGTATAAAAGTGCTGAAACTATTAAAAACCAAATAACAAAAAATAAAATTAAAAAAGTCATCCATCCGGAAATTTTATGTGCTAATAACATTCGCAAAACGTTAGCTGAAGAAGATTTAGTGTTGACTAGGGCGGACAAAGGAAACACAGTGATTATAATGAATAGAAAGGACTACCAGTGTAAAATGGAAGACTTTGAAAAAAGTGACGATTTTGTCACTTTAACGAGAGACCCCACTAATAAATTTCAGGCAGATGTAAAAAATGCAGTAAAAGCATGTAAGTCCCAAATCTTCAAAGATGATTATCCTAACCAAAATAAATTTTTACAGTCTAACCCTAAAATTCCCAAATTGTACGGGTTTTTGAAGATACATAAATTGACCAATAAACCAATTAGGCCCGTAGTAGCGTGTTGTGCTTCGCCGAATTTCATAATAGCTTCTCATATAACTAATGTCTTCAATAATACTAATGTGTTTTCCCCTAAATATACCATTAGGAACTCAGTTGAGTTGATAGACTATTCCTAATGGTGCAAAATTAATTTCCTTTGATGTTGTTAATTTGTTTCCAAATGTTCCAACAACTGATTGCAAAGAAATAATTGCAAATATTTTAAATTCCTCTAATTTGGATAAAGATTTGATTAATGACTTGTCTCGCTTATTCAATTTGTGCCTTAACCAAAATTATTTCCAATATAATAACTGTGTTTACCAGCAGAATCATGGGCTTCCGATGGGGGCTTCCACTAGCCCTCTACTAGCAGATATTTTTATGAACAACCTAGAAAATAACATTTTTAATTGTAATTCGGCACTTTTAAATAATGTTCTTATCTGGCGGAGATACGTTGATGATATTTTCTGTATATGGACTGGGACACAGCGGCAATTGACTAAATTCCTTCATCTTATAAATTCATTTCACAAAAATATCCAATTCACGTTGGAGGTAGGCAGTAATTCTATGATTAATTTTTTAGATTTAACTCTAACTTCAGTAAATAATAGTATTGAATTTAATATTTATCGTAAATCGACATTCACGGATATAACTATACATAACACATCAAACCATCCGGTAACCCATAAACATTCTGCCTATCATTCAATGGTACACCGGTTAGTAAAAATCCCCCTTTCATCTGTTTATTTCACAATTGAACTATCTAAAATTAAACAAATTGCTCTGAATAATGGTTATTCCTCACACTTAATTGATAAAATCCTAAATAAAAAACTTAAGCTCATTTCAACTAATAAATTTTTATTTGGTAAACCTGAAACTAATAATAAAATCACAAATCCCTTTCAATGGTGTAGGATCTTATATATATCTAATTTTTCTTCACTTAGTACAAAAAAATTGCCTCCTTGTATTAAACCCGCGTTAAAATAAAATAAAATCACAAATCCCTTTCAATGGCGTAGGATCTTATATATATCTAATTTTTCTTCACTTAGTACAAAAAAATTGCCTCCTTGTATTAAACCCGCGTCTATACTGACAACAACTTAGGTAAATTATTAAAAAACACTAAAGATAGAGATCATAAATTAAGCCACTCAGGCATTTACCAATTATGTTGCAATGATTGTCCATCATTCTACATAGGAAAGACAACCAGAAATGTAATTATTAGAATCACGGAACATTTAAGATGTTTAAATAATAATAATTTTTCGGAGTTTGCCAATCATCTTATTTCCACCAATCATACTTTTAATAAGGACACAGGGGTTAAAATTCTTCATTGTAATAATAAAAGCAAAAAGTTAGATAACCTGGAAGCACTTGAAATTAAAAAATCCCTAAATAATAACGCTAATATATTGAATAACCAAATTAATTTATCGTTTAGTCCCATCCTAGATATGTTTCCAATAAACCGCTCTGTTATTGCTGGATTTCCCGCAACTACCCCCCTCCCCCTTTGACCTCCCACTCCAGCACCTAAATGTTTGGTATATATCTATCAATATTTTGTATCATAGGTTAGTTTTAATGTTCTCCTGACGAAGGAAGGGTTCTTCCGAAACCGGTAGAGTGTAATTAAAATTAAAGTGGTCTAAAACAAATTTATATATTTTTTTGTAAATTATGGCGGGCCACAAAGTTAATGCTTATTACGAACAGATATATTTGAATTTCTATTCTTGATTTAATGAATTAATTAGAATCTTGAAAGTGGAAATTAACCCACTTCCCGAGATCCGATCAAGCTGAAATTCGGCAAATATACTCGTTGTCGATGACAATGCATTCTAACAACGCACGCACACACATACATTTCTCTGAAATTAGCTATCAGCCGGGCCAAAAGTTGACAGAAAATTAAAAATAGATGTATTATGGTAAAACTTTGTTTTTATCATGGGTTGATTTTTTTTAACAATTATAATGAGTCAAAGATGTATCCCAAAAAATGGGAAAATAATATTTCGTATGAAATATGAGGTTTGGAGTGCATTCATATGCACAATAAGACGATAAAATACAAGTTTACTTACCAAGCACTCTCCAGTTTCAGGGTGACACTGGTCAGCATGACCATTGCAGCTGCAGAGCTCACACAAGCCAAGGTAAAGTCCTTCCATCGACCTGCAATAAGAAACAATGTGTTATGGGTCCAATAATACAGTGCACCTACATGAGGCGTACCTGGAAATATAAAATATCCCTAACTATTTAAATAACATTTTTCTGTTTCAGATTTTCGATTGAGTTTCGCTAATATTATCTTCATCGATTAAAAGATTAAATAAAACTTTTGGAGATGATTCTACTCTTCGAAACATTTTAAAACGCATTAACAGCTCATTATTAACCCCTTGGTGACTGATTTTTTTCAAATTTAAGCAAAAATATTTCAACTTTAGACTCCATTTACTCGAAAACAAAAGCATAAATCAAATAAAATTATACCAAAAATCGATTCCAAATGTGATGTAAATTCATCAGTTTCACATATACACTGCGAGTTTCCGGATATTGTGTATAATTTAAGTTAAGTTAGAACCATATGACGAACTTGCTAGTGAACTCTATAGTTTTATAAATCTTTGTTCCTAATATATTGAACCCACCTGGTGTATCCTGGAGCGCAATCCTGGCAGGAAGTGCCTAGGTAACCCGGTGGGCACTGACACACCTCCACGTGACTAGCCCGGTCACCGGTTCCTCGGTCGTTGGCTACTTGGAGCGAGGCTGACACAAGCGAAGCCCTCTCAGTTCCTGCCGCATAAGTCGCCTTCACAAGAATAGATTCAACATCAGCCAACGCCATCAGCATATGCTCTCTACCCATTGGTTGACCGTCACTCCTATAAAAAAATTCATTAAATGGATAAAAGCAAATTATTGACAGTATTTTTTTTTTTAAATTTAATGTATGTATACTTATTTACCTTTTAATATTTTTAAGATTAACCTTTCACCGTATTCCTAAACACGATAACGGTTGTGCATGGCGTTGTCCGCGACATAACGTGCGCATAGTGGTGCCATGGGTTTCTTGTATTCCAAATTTGACTTAAGGATTGGGGAAAAAGCAAATAATGCTTAAAAACCTCCAACAAAATATGAAATTGTTTTATGTATAAATGTGACATTTATCAAAGGGCATTTTCAATGAGGTGAGAGACCGGGAATAAGTTATTATGATTGTATATTATATGTATTATTTATTTATACACAAATGCTATTTTTACCTTTGCCAATTCTGTTCCAAGAGTTGAACAGTTTCAGTAATATTCCCATCTTCTCCAGGCGTGGCTCCATTGTAATGCCTCAAGTAGAGTCCATTTTTCTGCAAATATAAAGTTTATTTAAACATCCATCTTAGTCAGTTTTTCCAGTGTCAAGAGTAATTAAATAACGTTTCTGCTGCTAATAATTCTGTTCTTTCGTAATGAGGTTCAGATTTCGTAATTAGGTTGTGAGAACCATTTGGTCAAACTTACAGAAATCAGTTGAACATCAGGGTCATTGTTAGCTGATGCAGGGCCATTTCGTGCAACATGTCGGATATTGTAGTTGAAGTAACCACCGTACGCTGAGATCTTATCACCAGAAAACCTGTAAAGATACAATGATAAATTATGAATGGTTTGTAAATACTTATTTGAGATTGAATTAGGTTGAATTTTTTTTTTTTTTTTTGTTATTTATTTTTGGGGTGCTAAGGTCTATGTAGGCCAGACAGAGCGGACGATCTCCAAAAGGATATCGGAACACTTTCAAGCATGTAAACTCGGCTACCCTGACAAATCGGCAATCGCCGAGCATTTAATCGAAACCGGCCATTACTTTGGATTTGTTCCTGAAGTCCTGGGGAGACCCAAAACTCATAGAGCACGCCTAATTACGGAGGCAATCGAAATCCATAAAAATCCCATCAATATTAATAGAGACGACGGAACAAGGCTCAATAATAACCAGCTCGTAGAGGAGTGGAGCTGGCAACACGGTATCGCTTATATGTACTTAAACATCCATTTTACCATTAATAATAACACATCTGCCCTGATGATGGATACTGTAACGTTGTCCGAAACGTTGGCTAAAGAAGAAGAGAGCGTAACACGGCATAACACACCAAAAATAAATAACAAAAATACTTTTGGCCGTGAAAATCTAAAATCATATAAGATCAATTCTGTTTCTCACTTTACATGTAGTTATGATTAAAACCTGTAACTGAAATTAGCTTTCGCATAGAATATGATTTTTTTCTATAAATATAAATAATAATGCAATGAAGATTTACTTATGAGAAAATATCTGAATACATCTGTACTTTCATTGGGAACAGATTTGCATTCTTTTCAACAGAGTTCAGTATAGTAGGTGGAAACATAATATTATATACCTGTCAGGTAGACTCCAGTAGAATGTGTTCGGCATGCTGGCATTGAAGTGACTGAAAGTGATTTCCTGTTTGGCGAGATCTGTTCTAAGTGATTCGGTACCAAATGCACGAGATGTGGCGAGCTGGCCATCCCACTCTAACAGCTTAACAGACCGTGCGGAAGAATGAGAACCAAACTTGGCGCTCACTGGCGAGTATCTCCATAGAGAGCTGCTGCAAGACCTCGTCACGCCCATACAGAAGCACTGGGAGCAACCAAACCTGAAATAATTAAACAAATCAATATTTTTGAAAGCTGTAAATGCCAAATGGGCAGCAAACCAAGAATTAGTCTGGATACGATATAAAAAATGTATCAACTTTATACAAATTAGTTAGGGATCTTGTTTCATAGCTGGTACTGTGCATGCTAGCACTCTTGTAATTCCTCTCTTGTACAGGTTGGTTTTTTTGCACTTTTAAGTAAGACCAAAGTTAACATTGCATCAATAAAAATAGATACATACATACAGGGTCGACATACGAATGCATCGCTACGCCTTACAATATCTGGGCTACTTAGCAACCATACATTTTCTAAAACATTTATTTTTATACAATTCCTGTAATCCAAACTAAATACAGATAACTTGTTTATTGTAGAAGAATTGTGTGCATAGTATTAATAAATGAAAATTATCAACCAATACTAATGAATGTATATCCGCAAACTGTAAAATTCACCCGCTATAATACAGAGTCATCCCTAGCATGGAGGGTGAAATATTACAATAAACTATATATGTATAAACTTTGATAAATCATGTATGTATTAAATAAATAAATACAAAATGTATGGTTGCTAAGTAGCCCAGATATTGTTAGGAGTAGCGATGCGTACGTACGTCGACCCAGTATGTATCTACCTTAACCATCAACAGAACATACTCAGCGTGCTGTTATTAAAATAAACGCATTTCATAAAATTCTTGTGGCCTACTCACATGTTTTCAATTGACAGGTCGAAAGCCTCTGGGGCACAATCGTCACAGCGGGGTCCGACCACATTGGGCTTGCAACGACAGTTGTTACCATCCTGACTCGCTGTGCCTCTGGCGTCACAGCGGTCTGAGGGAGGAGGGGCGAGGCGGCATGAGTCTCCGACCACAGTGGGGTTGCCGATGTAGCCCGGAGCACAGGTCTCACAACTACGTCCCTTGTAGCTGGAATGCCATATAATTTGTTAAAACACATGTTAACATTCTTGTGGTCACAACTAAAATTTCTAAGAATTAGTAGTTTTAAAGAAATTTTCACAATTCATCAAATATTTTAAGTTAATTTTCACGTTCTGTGTAAGTTCTATTCAAATTCTGTTATTATATCATTATAGCCAGACTCTTCATAAAACTAAATGAATCACAAAACTTGTATAGAACTTACACAGAACTAGAAAATTATATTTATTTTTTATTTTTTATAATACCTCACAAGAGTTCTAACTGCTCCCGTCTGGAGCCAGTGAGGCCATGGCATCTCCAATTGGGGTATGTTATGAGGCTAAAGGAAAGTGGAGAAGGGAAGGAGACGAGGAAGAGGAAGGTGGGGAAGTACCTGGCTATTCAGATCTAGTCACTAAACACGGCTAAAGCCATTTCAAGCAACGCTTTAATTCTGGCAATACTAAGAGTATCTTATTAATATACTAATATATTATTTTAAATAATTAATTGTGAAATAACACAAATCAATTAAATAAAATTTATTTGCGCACGCCAGGTTCGAACCCGCCGCCTTCGGAATGAGAGTCTAACGCCCTACCGCTGGACTACGCCGGCCATTATTAAAATTGATGAATTGTTACCAATTTTCGAAACAACCCATCCTTAGGGTTACAATGAATTCAATTTGAATGTACGTAGTATTTAACATAGGTCTAACAAATTAATTAATGTGGGGTACTACAATTCATTTTCTCCATTAAGTTACATTTGTAACATAATTGAATAAATAATATTCATATATAATAATGATTAAATAAATAAATCTCGCAAAACCGTTTAAATTTACCCATCAGGAATGGCGATGTGTAAATGTCGTAGCCATAATATTGTAGATTCATATTCCTAAATGAATATATTCCAGACGCATTGGATTACGAATAATCAAAGTAGTGCTTTGCCTTTATGAGTGTAATCTATCTAAGCTCATGTCACCGTTTCGGCCTGCCGAACTGTCACAATATGGCCCGTTACGGTCCCCGTAGTATGGTAAAATAATGTAACATTGTAATATGCACATCCCATTTGCCCTTACGCGGGAGTCTTGGACTGGAAGACAGCTCAAATTATGACTGGACTGGGGCATAGATGATGTCGTTGTAAACTACGTTAAGGCTGAAGACAAGCAGTGCAATGCACATACTAAGGTACCGCCTTTGGTCTAATCACACTTACAATGTTTGTAAATAATAATGTATCTCCGTTTTACTAATTAGATTCTTATACGCCGGTTTAACATTGGTATGGTAAACGTCTGGTTTAGGGCATAAGTCAAGTTTTTCTCTGTCCTAACCTTACGCTCCGCATTTTATTTACGCCGCATTAATGTTTAAACAGAAGAATATTTTTGTAAAGAATATAACAATTCAAATTATCTTCATGTTCAGAGAGGCTAAAAAAATGTAGGAACTATTAAAAAGTAGACCGGAATATCAGTAAATTGATTGAAACATGTACCACATCAAGAATTGAAGAAGCTGATCATCGACTCAATAACAATAGAATAGGTAAATGAGGTGATATTCATGAAGACTTACCCAATTGGACAATTGCAAGTGACCCGGCCGTCTGATTCGAGTCGGCAATTCCTGGAGAACTGGTTGCTCGGGTTGGTCATTGGGCATGGGCAAAGGCGGCAAGCCACTCCTCCCGAGGGGTTGCCGTAGTAACCGGGAAGGCAAGGCTCCTCCTCACGTACACACCTTCCTAACAAATGGCCAGACTCAGAGCGCGAATATCCGGGGCTGCATTTCTAAAACAACAAAATAATATTACTTCTCACTTTAGTGAATAAATGCGAGCGAAACGGAAATAAAAGGGCGAAAGAGCTAGCTCTCTCTCATAATGGATTGCGGGCATCGATGGAAACAAAATATAAATTTTATTGTTAGGTAAAATTATTTTATTATCACATTTTTGTTTGTGAATCAAGTATTATTATTATCTATACATCTCCTCTCTTTTAAATACGTACTTGACAAGAGAGACCAGAGTGTCCTACAGGACATGCGCACTCCTCTACGAAGGAAGCAGATCCTTGTCCACTGTTAGATGCACCGGCTGAATCCATCTGGAAGTTCTTGATATCTACACCAGATCCGCTTACTTCTCCTCTCAACAGAACTGCCTCAATAGTTGCCAATCTGGAAATTGATTATTTCAATAAGAATAACATTCAATGCTGCTATGCATATAAGTTTGTAGCTTTCGGTAATACCATATCTAACAGTATGTGATGTTATAAGTGCTGATTAGTGGTTAATCTGCCTTAAATTCTTCTCTTAATAAGTCTTTTGCATATTAAAACATTTATATTTGTTAATGTTGAGAATCTACTAGAATTATATATTTATTTATTTACATATTGTTTTTTTTAATTCATTTAACTTTTTTTAATAACATTTGAAAAAAGTACGAGCATAATGTTTAACAATTACATTTTTTGACCTTATATTAACATGTACTAGTAATTCTGAGAACGGTAGAACTAGCATCCAAAAAAATATGTTACTGCATCAAAACCAAAATTTCCTTTAAAATCATATGATTTGTAAGTAGGTACTTAATTATAAACCATTTTTATTTCAAATAAGGAATTATACAATTTGTCCAATGAAACGTCACTATGCGAATGGCAATTCTTTTTTAAAATTCTGCCAAGCACCCTTCTTGGCAGAGTTTCAATCGATCGAATAATAAAGTGGATGCAGCAGATTTTCTAAATTGGAAAGGCACACAAACAAATTTGCAGACAGATGGAATGCCAAACGGTTGAGTTAAACAGGCAATGCTCAGTTACTTATTATTTACAACTCCATGAACAAAATACTTACACCATCATGATGTCTTCTCTTGAAGCAGGCTGGGGTCCATAGGCAGTTACTTTCTTCCATTGGCCTTGGAACAGTCTGACGGAAACATTGTTGTCCTGGTTTAGCCTCATGGTTACAGGAATATTGTGGGTTAGGAGAGTACCGCCAGCACCCTAAAAATACAATGAATATTGTTAATTTTACACTCATTTATATTGAACAAACAGCAGTAATATAATCATTGTAATATACTTCAAAACGGTGACCTCACAACTCAACAAGCGGAACTTCATCACTTCTTTGAAAAGTGACAAAAAAAAGAAACTTGCTTAAATAGATTACGTTAGGTTAGGTTATGAGCATTTAAAAAAAAATTTAACTTTCATAATTTGAATGACTTTTTCAAAAGGTGGTAGGAATTCCACATTGTTGAATTGTCATGGAACCCTTGGAAATTATTATTATTTGACAATAATATATAGTATAATTGCAGCACATTCCAGAGTGGAAGATACTCTCAGCATCGCCTTAGTGTAAGACTACCATTCAGAATTTAAAAATGGCTTGAAATGGCTTTAGCTGTCTTTAGTGACCAGATCTGAATAGCCAGGTACTTCCCTACCTTCCTCTTTCCCATCTCCGTCCCCCTCCACTACCTTCAACCTCACAACATACCCGAAAGCGAACAAATTACCCTGAGGGATTAAGAAACCTACAGTTAACCTAGAAGAATTTAATATAATTAATATTTGTAGCAAAACATACCTTGATGATGATATCTGGCAGTGGAGAGTACCCAGATGGGGGTGGGTGTGCTCCATGGGGTGTGACTGTGTACTTGATGTAACCTCCATAGGACTTCAGCTGGCTGCCATGGTACGTCTCAGGCAGCGCCAGGTATGGGTAAATGTTACGTGGAGACCATTTTCCAATACGAGCAATCTAAATTTTTTTTAAATATAATACATTATTTTTTTTTTACATAATTCCACACAGGAGGCCCTGAGGAAAGTAATTCCCCTCAGGGCTTATGTCAACTTTGGGATACTGAGGAGGGTCTTTATAGGAAAGGAAGGACAGGATGTTATGAGAAGGAAAAAAGGTATGAGGAGTGATAAGGAATCTGTGGGTCAGTGTGTCCAGGAGTGATGGCATAATTGCGCTGTGATGAAAAATCATATCTTGCAGTATGAATAAAAATATTGTAATATATGTCATGAAGTTTCTAATGTGTTTTCATAAATATTATGTTTATAAAACTCACGGTTGCGCCATTGTATTCCGGTGTGTACTCAAATATGTCAGAAATGGGTTCGTCAGTAATTTGAAGAGGTTGTCCGGTGGGTTGAGTGACCCCAGCGAGATGGGAGCCGCCGCGGTTGAGGGGAGGTGGCAGTTGGTAGGTGAAGAGATCTGCGCTTTTACACTCGCTAGTGGCTCCAAAGCAGAAGCAACTGATGCAATCCTTAGCCACACGCGCCTCACTGTAAGAGAAAATAGTTTGATTAACCGCTTGGGCACATAAGCTTGTTTTCACAACAATATAACGTGGGTAGACATAGGAATGACGTATGCCCCGCGCCTGAGTTATTAATTAGCTAAAGCAATCAGAACAGTTAAATATTTTTGAATATTTAATTAAAATTATAACTTTTTGATTATCCATTATAAATAAACGAAATCATATTTCTGTTTTAGAACCACTTATATATTTTATTTACGCCGACTGGTTTCGGACCGACTGTTCCTTCCTCAGGGCCTTATAAGTTTGCCCTGATGAAGGAACGGTAGTTCTGAAACCGGTGAAAATATTATATAACTGGTTCTTACAAAGAAATATTGTTTAATTTATTTCGATTAGTTAAATATCCAGCTGATCTTATTGCTATGCTAGCTTGACCAATAGAGCACGTGGTGCAACCAGATACATATTATGTAGCCTGAACCGTCATTTAAAACCTTTATTGAGAGAAGCCCTTCTCAAATTCCCTTTCGCGTGGCCTTCCCCGCTCTTTTAGTACCTTGTGTCTGTCAAGTGGTCACCAGATGCTAAACAAAAGTTTAAACGCAACCCCAAATCACTTTTGTTTATAGCATTCTTTCTCATTAGCGTTTTTAAATTCCGTCGCAGGCATTTTCGTTTGGAGTAGCTCCGGATTTATAACGAATTTTTTCCCGAAAAGTGAAGAATTATTTCAAAATAATATTTTCCATTATAAACAGCGAGGCTGTTCGATATATTTTAAAATAAATAAGTGAAAAGACTGATAAACGTCAATTTTCGCGGTGAACACAACAAAATGGACTTTTGCTTTGTTAGCTAATTAAAAGTCCTCTGTTGTCTAGTCCAACAGGTTTGAGAATTTGGTATTCAGAAAAACATGCATCAGTTTTCTCTCGTTAAATAAATATCTCCCGAAAGACTGGATGAGAGGTTCAAGGAGATACAAAAATGAGAATAGTAAGTTGAATGTACCGATTACATACCTGTTGAAAAATCCAGCTGGGCAAACTCCAGACTTAGTGCCATTGATGACCAAAATGGTGTCTGGTATGGCAAACACTGATCCTCGGTTATTAAGAGCCTCGCAAGAATAAGCGCCCTGGTCCTCATTCTAAACAAATCGTAATATTTATTAGAAATACTCTTCTTACTTGAAACCTCCACTGACACGTTGATAATTTTTTAAGATAATTGAAGACCTTGGGGAGAAAACCTCAGATGTCACAAATGTTTTATGTATTGTAATGTATTCTAGATGTTTTTTTTTTTAATTTTTGAAGTAATAAATCACAGATTTACATTTTTAGCATTGAACAGGTTTAGCAAATATTATTAATTAAGTGTGTATAATTCGGCCTTCAGGTAATATTGAACGCATCTTTTGAATAAAAAGACATTTTATATTTTTTGTATGTCTATCTTCATCATTCGTGAACAATGTTTGAATTAAGAATTTACAAAACACAAGGCGAAAATGTAACTTAGGACCAGTTGTTTCGGAAAATTTTACGTTTGAATTTCCTTCAAATCGACATTCACCGAAAAATTGGGTTGTTTCAACCTCCGTCAGAAGAAATTTCATCGAAAATTCCATAGGACCAGTTGTTTCGGAATTCCCTTCAAATTTAAATTTCCTTCAAATTTAAATTTCCTTCAAATTTAAATTTCCTTCAAATTTAAATTTCCTTCAAATTTAAATTTCCTTCAAATTTAAATTTCCTTCAAATTTAAATTTCCTTCAAATCGTCATTCACCGAAAAATTGGGTTGTTTCAACTTCCGTCAGCAGTAAAAAGCCACAAATAACGTTAGATAAATTTGAAAATTTTATTCAAGTGTTCCCCGCCGAATCACAATTTTGACGTCTGCGCATGCGCCTCCCATTATTTCGCTAACCGTCCGGACTCGGCTGATCACATTCACATCACATTTCTATAGTATTTTCACTGCTGACAGAAGTTGAAACAACCCAATTTTTCGGTGAATGACGATTTGAAGAAATTTCAAATTTGAAGGAAATTCAAATTTGAAGGGAATTCCTAAACAACTGGTCCTATGGAATTTTCGATGAAATTTCTTCTGACGGAGGTTTAAACAACCCAATTTTTCGGTGAATGTCGATTTGAGGGAAATTCAAACGTGAAATTTTCCGAAACAACTGGTCCTTAGTGTTGTAGTTATTTTGACAGTTCAAAAAGAAGGAATTAGATAGGGTTGGAAATATGTATGTAATCTATTTGTCCATTGAAATAGTGCCTTATGGAAAAAAAAAATCACCGTCACATTATTGTATTCAATAGAAAATTGTAAATAGTATTTTATGTTTAAAAATGGAAGAGACACTTTTGGAAAAAAAAAATGGGTTTATAAAGGAAATAATTGGTTTTAAGAAAAGCTTTATTTTCATAGCACAAATTCGCTGATAAAAAAATTATTTTGGTAAAAACTGAATACGCTAATCGATTCAGGGCGCTCGATTTAGTGGGGTGGCATATACAACTCATTTTCGACATTTTTGGAAATTGTCAGTTTTGGAATAGACCCCCACAATTCACACATTGGACAAATCATTTAAAAAAATAATTTGGCTTTATTAAAATATCTTCTTGTATGGATATATAATAAATATGACATATGCCAAAGGATGTAAAATGTTTACAATCAAAGTTAAAAATCAAGAGTACGGAGGTTTTAATGATTTACACAATACAGGCAACGTTTAATTTATTATATCAAATATCAATATATTTTAACGATTAAAATTTTTATCTAAAGTAAGTGAAATTTCAGATCTGGGTGGTAATTTAAAGCTTCAATAAGTAATTTATCAAAATAAACACAATCAATATATGATTATTTCATTTCAATAAACGCTCGGGATGCTGGCAATTCAAATTAAAAATTGAAAAATAATATTTACCTGCACGTTAGGGCAAGTGAGAGTTCCTAGTCCGTTAACACTTGTGTATGAGCACTTGCTGGGGATGTGCCCCCAGTTGAGCCTCCAGACTACTTGTGGGGTGGGCACTCCCACCGCTACGCAAGTGATCACCAGTGTGGAATACTCCGACAGTATCATCAGTGGCGGAGGGGGGCGAGAGATGTAAACCGGAGCTGAAATAAAATTCAAAGGTAAATATTTTTTTAAATTTTTCTTTTTATTTATTTATTCATTTCTATGCTCTTACATACAGTTTATAAATACAATAGGTGGAAGTAAAACAAAAAATATTCTTAATATAAAACATAGTAGGTGGTAGAGTGAAATATGTTCGGCAACTGTATGTAAATGTTTAAAACGAATGTAGTTATGTTTTGTGAACACCTCACTAGGAGAACCTGTGCTGAGGTGTTCGCATGTATTATTAGCCGTCATAAGTGATAGCACAGTATCCCCCTTGAAACTCTCAAGGAGGACTCTGTAGTTACCCGAGGACCAGGATTATGACAGTATTACGGCCGTATTAACTTCTGAAATGGCGAACTTTTTGACAATATCATCTTTTTGCCTGGAGCTTTCTTATTACGCCTACGCCTTTTCATCTCCACATTTGTATTGATAACGTTGTCCATTTTCAGTATATTGACAAACACAAACAAACATAAACAACAATCTAATCTCGTCAAATATTTTGACATATGAATAAACGTGAAGTTGGCAACATGCCGCGAAATGCCAAAATGACTGCGGTTTTCAGGTTTGGAACAGAGTGTTGCTACGGTAAAAAATCATAACCAATTTATGATTATGAGTAAAGATTTTTAACCTGACCAGTATAGGCCCCCTTCTTGTATAGCTAATACGACGCTGTATCGTCGTATTAGAGAATCATTATGAGTAAGACGGTTAAACTTTGTGTTGAATACATCAATTAATAACAAGCCAGCTAGTTTAGGATATAACTATCACTTTATCAGGGAAGTACAAGCACTTTACTAGATGTTTTTAGGATTTCATTCAATAATTTTTAATATTATTTCTCTTCTGCTTTGAGTAGAAATTTCTTTATGTGCCACTTTATTACAAAATCATCACTTACAGCAACCAATTTCATCGGATCCGTCGAGGCAATCCTTCTCCCCATCGCAGTGGAAGCTGCGCGGTACGCACTGGCGGCCCGACCGGCATTGGTACTCGTGAGGTCGGCAAGCGGCGCCCACGGGGCCTGGGTCGCACCCCAGTTCGTCTGAGCCGTCCTTGCAATCGTCCTCAGAGTCACACAGCCACGTCTTCAGGATGCAGCGCTTGTTTGCACACTTGGATTCGTTGGGCTCGCAAAGTCCATGCACGTCTGAAATTTTTTGAAAAACATAAATAAAAGTTAGTGATAAGACGAAAAGTGACGAGTGATTTTTGTCATAAAAATTGTGCTATTTATTTTTAAATAAGTTGGTAAATGTTTCTCGCAAGGGCATTAATTTCATATGAAGTTAATTATTTAATTTGTGTGTATGTATGTAAACCTATATAAAAATATTAGATGAAATATTATTGTAACTTACTGCATGCAATTTCGTCAGACCCATCGGAGCAGTCGTAATATCCATTGCAAACATTGTTCTTCGGGATACATTCACCGTTTGAGCAAGTGGCTTCATTTAGCTTGCATGCTTCCTGGGGGCGGGTAACATCATTTTTGCTGTCTAAATAACATTAAATGCACAATATTAAAATAAACTCCTCAATGAATATACATAAAAAAATATAATTTTTAAGATTATTTATAATATTAAATCCTCACATGCTTCTACGGTCAAACGAACGGAAAGTTCACTTCCAGGGGTGTATTTTGGATATCCAACAGCTTGGCAAATGTAGATTCCGCTGTCAGAAACCTGAAATTATTTAACAATGTTATACTTAAGTTCTTGAATTTTTTTTATTTGAATATTAAGACATTATAAAATTATCAATAAAATTGAGCCCATATGGAGAAAAACACCATTATTTGAAAAAAATATTTGTGAGATATGGGTGGAGTAGTGAGCAAATACACATTGAAAGTCAAATATATGTACATATATGTGATTAGATGTTTCAACTAAATGACAACACATTTTATGTATTTTAATCAATTTCATCATATATTTTGAGTACAAAAAATGTGTAGGAAAAACGGCGGTTTCAATGTAATGACAGAAAGATTGCGCTACTGGCCATCACTACAGGCCTTGTACTCGGCGCGCACCCTAAATCGTGAAAAAAAATCCCGAAGGTAGAATATTGCCACAAAAATATTTTACACATGAACACTGTCTGAATTATATTTTCATAGATCTATATATAGCTTGGTCGGTCGGGGATTCCCCAATAATTCTGTTTTATTTTCGTTCCTAGCTCTAACTATTGCTCGGTTAGGGATCTCCTGAAATATTCCTTGCTTATCCCCTGTGTCACTCTTATTTCTTTCGATCGACGAATTGTGATCGACGTGAACTTGTGAAGTCAATTGTTACCTACTGATTGACGTGAATAAGTGAATACGCTCACCCGTTGGTTTATTTTATTATTATTACTTTATTTATTTCCGGCACAATTAAACTTATTTCTGAGAGTTTTTGATCGCCTTTTTGCCCTTTGAAGCAACACCTAAATTTATCAGATTACAGCACATCTATTATGATGTTAAAGAAAAATTTCAAAGAATTTGTGAATAACAATAACCCAACCGTGAGGAAACATAAAGTATAAAAATTTTGAGGGTGTAATTTCCGAGTTTGTAGCTGTCAAAGAAAAGATTTTAAGTAAGTACATACATTTTGTTTATCGGGATAATATTAATTCTAATCTAATTCATCTTTTGCCGTATACGACTTTCAATTTCACACATCGATATGAAAGAATGTATAATAAAACAGTACTATTACAATCATAATATTGTTACTTAAGACTATCATTTCATTACTTATTAAATTTAATCATACTTTACGATTATGAATTGGATTTTTTTAAATTTTAACAGTTTTTATTCTTGGGGTGACACACATGCTAGCTACGCCACCGCTTGACCTGCCATCTGTGGTTGAGAATTTAAAAGGATTTTTGCTTTGAACGTATATAGATATCTTGATAATGCAGTTTTTCCGCACAAGGGCTCAATTGATTTACAAAAATGGAGAAATTAGATTCAGAATTAAGCTTGCATAACAGATCTAATTTTGGAGGCTTGAATACCGCCGCCTTGGTAACCATTTATTGGATAATTAACAACTCTGCCACAGGTCATCCCAAAAGGTTTGTTACCAAATGGTGACCCAACAGGGATGCCCATGTTCATGGGGTGAGATTTGTCCGGGTCTGAGCGGCGAGTGCTTCTGTCCATCTGTTGCATGGCGGACCGATCGAAAGAGACTGGTTGAGAGAAACCTTTTGACCTCTCTTGCCTCTCTTACCTTCTCGACCCATCGCTTGTGGATGGAGGGATTCATATGTCCGTCACCCCCGGACACACTGACCTCCACCCCGCATACCTTTTTCCTTCTTAGAACTTCCTCTCCCCCCTTCTCTTAAAAAGGCCTTGAACATATCAGCCCCTAAGATGACGTAGGCCGTGATTGTAATTATTTTCCTCAGGGCCCCCTGTTTAGTTTTTTTTCCTATTTTGCCAATGTAAAAAAAAAGGTCCATTATTTAGTACCTGGATGTTTGGCATTTCGAGACGACCATTCCTATCGGTAGAGCCAGCTGGCAGGGGCCTGCCACCCTCTCGCACCCACTTCACGGAAGCTCTGATTGATCCTTCATCTCGGCATTGGAATACCACCTCTCCACCTAAACAGTCAACACTTCTTTACTAATCATTTTCAAGCAACAATTACATTTTTTTGACAAGCATAATTTCAGCCAACAAATACTCAGTTCATATTTAGCGCCTGTTGCTTTATGTGAACTATAAAAGCTGTGCTTTTAACCTGACTTTTGTATGTAATTATTATCGATGTTGTTTTAGCCCAAAATGATTTATTTTTTTAGAAAATTCAGATATTTTAATGAATATTTCAAGAATTTTTATTTTTAATAAATTTTATTTCCTAAAAATATCCCCACAAAAAATCGAATTTTCAGATTTTTTTAAATATTAGCACTTTAGCACACTAAAAATCATGAGCCGCCACCGCTTTGAACCATAATATTTTGTCTTAAAACTTAATATTTCCTTATATAGGCTTACTAATACAAGACTTTAAAACTTTACACAACTATTGAACAACCGTAAACCAAAATGGTTTTATATCAGTTGGGTAAAATTGAAAATATGTTTTTTAGTAAGGTCCCACTTTTTTTTCATTTTAAAGTGTATAATACATAGTATGTGCAATTATAACTTAAATGATTGTCTAACTACCGATTTAGCAAGGGCTTGAAGATCACAGGGGCTGAAAGCTGTGAGTATCCAGTAAAAAATAATTTGTATAATATAAATCATGAAAAAGCTGATCATTTTTTATGATTTGACTTTCCTTCTAATTTTCTCATGACAAGCAAAACTGTGCATCATATATGGACTACTGCTCGGCATTACAGTATAGATGGATGATTGCAAGTATTTTGTGAAACTGATCATATATGTATACTTGAACACTTTTTGTTGAATTTTTAACAGTGTAAAGACATACAACTGATAGTTTCATTGTTATCTCTCCCTTATTCTCAGAAATGCCACATGTATCAGAAGATAGGTCACAACGGCGCACTCAACTGCAAAATCATATTGATGAAAAATTTTGGAACCACAAATTAATGATACATTGAATAATTTTATTTGAAAATGAGACATTTATTTATTGTTACCAATTTAATTTGTATAACACTTTATTATATTTCTTTTCAATAATATTATTATTTAATGTATAAAAACAGTATATTTATAAACAAGTTCTGCTATGTAATTATTATTTTGTGTGACAGCTATTTCGCTTTCTAAAAGATTGTCAAACTGTGGTTAGTCCACTTACAGATGATATATTTACATAATTTTTATATAGGTACGTACTTGAAAAGAAAAACTTATTGATTTTATTTTTATTACCTGTTATTTTATTATATAGGTAATAAAAATAAACGAAATAAGTATTTCATTAAAAGTACCCATATAGAAATAATATAAATATATCGTCTGTAAGAGGCCTAACCACAGTTTGATAATGCCTTCAGAAGGCGAAAAAGTTGTCACTTGTAATAATAATTACTCAGCAGAACTCGTTCATAAAACATCTGTTTTTTTATATATTAAATAATTATATTATTGATTATATAAAATAAATTTAAATAAATAGGAGAAAATGAAAATGAGTTGTTCATTTGGTACTTGTTTTTTCCTTAAATATTATCATAAATAGTGAGTCTAGAAATGATCAACTGAAGTTGAAGAGTTTTCAAAGCTATCATGCACAGTCAAGGATATACTTAAATGACTATTATGTTTAGCTCAATAGCTTATCGACCCTAATAACGAATATTATCAAAAATAAAATACTCGCAGTGGTTAGAAAACTCGGCCAACTTATCCAATATATAGCCACTATTCATAGGTTCAAGTACTGACTAATAATATATTTATATCTTACTTCTTACTAATATTAAAAATGCGAAACTTTGTATGGATGTATGTGTGTTTGTTACTCTTTCGCGAAAAAACTACTGAATGGACTTTAATGAAACTTTACAATAACATAGCTCATACGTCAGAATAACATATAGGCTTTATAAAGCTAGCTTTTTTAAATATATTATAAATAATAATTATTGTTTAATAGAAAATGTCAAAATTTTGAGAATCACATTTCATTTAAATCAAAATTTTATTTTAGAAAATTAGTGAATTTATTTGAAGTACTCGCCTAATACTTTGAATCGAATCAATGATTATAGATATTTTAAATAAATAGGTTAATTAAAGTCCAACTTAATAAATAAATAAATTGTATTAAATTAAACAAATAACTTTGTATCAACCACTATTATATAATCACAATTACCTACATGTTTCAAAACCGATGATTTCTTCATCAGGGAAGAAACTGAAGAAAAAAAAAACCTGACGAAGAAACCATCGGTTTTGAAACATGTAGGAAATTTTTATTAAATAATAGTGGTTGATACAAAGTTATTTGTTTAATTTAATTCAAAATGACGCCACAAAGTGATTTGGCGAAGTTTGAAGAAATAAATAAATTGTAAATCGTAAATCGAAAATATTCGTTATTAGTGTAGATAAGCTATTGGGAAGATGGTGAGAAACTCCCTTATTATCATAATTGTGATACACCAGTCGGAGTGGAATGCTGAAAATATGCTTGTAAGTAAGTAAAATGAAAAACAATAGACATGTCTACAAGTTAGTAATAGCGTGAAATGAAGCAGAGGTCCCATATTTATTTACAACAACTCACCAATTCGATAGGGATCTGAGAACAGCACCATGAAAAAGGATAATTATACAGAATAGAATTAATAGAGTTAATCATTAATAGGTTGGAGGGGGGATAAAAGATTGTAGATTAAAAATAAGTTAAGGAAAATATTTTGTTAATACAGAGCTCTAAGGAATTACAGCTCACATTGTGTACTTAGAAAGATTGGTGTTATAAGAAGCTGGTTGATCCTACTTCATCAGAATAAGTTACTGAAAATAATTAACATTTTTTAAGGCTACCTACATACGTGTTAGAGTATAAAAAATGTAGATATGCATTTAAAAGAAATAAAGAAAAGGATTGACAGTTTATTTGATGATATTAACCAGTTTATAATGTCATGTAATAATATTCTTACATGGTGTTTTTCGAACTCCATCACATTTCATGACCATCAAATCGACGATCAGCTGCATTTTGAATTTTTGATATTTGAACTGCCTCTGTTAAATGCCAATTTTGACCCATTTTAACTTTTGATTAAATTGCGATCAACTAAGAAGCTTTGACCGTTATTAAAAAAGTTAATGCTATAATGCCCACATTCAAACAAATTTTGTACGGATTATGGCATAAGATTCAACTAATTTGTTTATAAGAATGACTTCAAACCATTTAATATAAACTGTAGCAGTTTTGAATTTTTCATTATTGTTGTTAAAATCACCATTGCCTGCTTTCTACATTATGAGAAGTGCTAGTACCACAATATACCACTGATCATTATTGTCTTCATGTTAATTACACACAAAATTAGAATTTGTACGCTCTAAACATAGCAAGTCAGCCGTGGTGGTTTATTTTAGGTCACACACACAATAGGGAACAAATATAGTATAATATATTATGCTAAGATATGTTGAATTTTTTTGTTCAGTGTATGGTTATCAATAATTATTTTATTATGTGAAATAAATGTGAAATTAGCACACATTTAATATAATAAGCCAAATTACTCACTTTGTGGATATTTTTTGCCAAATAGTTAAATTGCCATTGGAGCGACAGAGCAATTTAAATACTTTTTCTCAGATTGCTAAAGGAAATTTGTCCGACATTAAAAAAATCATAGCTCTGAATTTGGATATGGAGACATACAAACTGTTTATAGTTCTATGTAGCCAATGAATTCCCCTATCTTTTGTTTTTTATCATATATTTGTAGGATTTATAAAAATATAATAATTAAATCTTTAACCTTAAAACATTTTAAAGAACCTAGAGAATAGTTATTTTGAATGTACAATTTATTATATAGTCGTTTTAATAAAAAAAAAAAATTTTCAAAATTTGCCACATTTTGGCAACAAAGCAAACCGTGGTTTTGGAAATAGTGCCATAATGTGGCAAAAAGCGCTCGAGTGGATAGGAGATTTCAACAGTTATACTGCGAGGTATTATTTATTTAAATTTGCAAAAGAAAAACTCTCCGCAATATTGGAAAACAGCAGTTAAATTCATAATCTTACTATCTTATCTTACTAATATTATAAATGCGAAAGTTTGTATGGATGTATGTATGTTTGTTACTCTTTCACGCAAAAACTACTGAATGGATTTTAATGAAACTTTACAATAATAAAGCTCATACATCAGTTTAGCATATAGGGTATAATATATAAAGCTAGCTATTTAGTTTCAATACATTGAAAATAACAATTATTGTTTAATAGAAAATGTTAAAATTTGAGAATGACGTTTTGCAAAACAATGATTGTTAAATAAAACTACCATTTCAGAAAATATTTTAATTTGTAAATTTATTTGAAGTACTCGCCTAATACTTTTTTCGAATCAAGAATTATACATATTTTAAATAAATAGGTTAAGAATTTTTGTATAAACATGGATGGGAAAAGAAAATAGATTACTCAAAGTACTAATCCTACGCAGACGAAGTCGCGGGCAGAAGCTAGTAACGTTATAATTGTGCAATACTTACTTTGCCTGATGATTTGGTCATTGGGATATGTCTTCAGATTTAATCCTCGATCTGGAGTATCTGCAAAGGAAGTAATGGTTTAAAATAACAATCTTATGAAGAGGAATGTTCTGATAAAATTGATAATTTCCTTGAAAAGAAAATTAAATTAGATTTAAGACAATGTGTCATATTAATATATTACTAATAAAAATGGCTTAAACTGTGCTGCGAGAGAACTGGCAATATGGCATTTTGGTAGATTGGCGCATGCGCCATGTGCGCAAGTTTCCTGGCAAAATGACAGTTTTGATTTGTGATATGTGCTGTGTGATTCAAATCATGTTTTTGTTCATAATTTCTATTCTAATGACCAAATGACTATTATATTAGTATAATTCAATGTATTTACTATTATTTGAGTTATTTTCGTCAGTTTTAATACACTAATAATGTTGTTTCATGTTATTGGAAGAAGCAAGGTTATTTCTGACATATTATTTTTTACCGCATAATTTTAATAAATCTTTCATAAAATATGATGTTTTTTAATCACTATTTTAATAACGTGTGTAGGTAAATATAAATTCAAGAAATCAATGTTTATACTGCGCAACAGTGAATCAAAAGTGTCAGATTTTTTTTTAAATTCAGCTTACTGTGTGTAATTTAGCCCAATTTAAAAGATATGATAGTTTTTTTATCTAGATTATTTACCTCAATATTTAATATTGCGAATTTTATGTTTTTTATGGGACAATTATTTGAATTTATTTGTAAGTTCCATAAGTTTCTAACAGATGGCGGTGTGAGTTAATTTTTTGACAGAACACTATTGCTTATCTAGGTTAGGTTTCAGCAACGCATGGGCGGGTTAGCTAGTAGGTATATATAATTATCCATTATCCTAACGAAAGTCGCTCGTCCGCGTCGTGACAAAAAATGACATTAAATTTATTTTAGTATTTTTTCACATTTCTTGTAGAATGTTCCCTCTTGGCCACAATCAAAATCAAAATCAATTACGAAAATTTCCATATTCCTTACCAAATAACCAAGTTAGCCATCTCTCAACCTTTTGTGTGAATGCATAGATTAAGGGATGAAGTAAAATGGGGAGTGGGGGTAAATTATTATTATTAACAGCATATACAACAGATAAACAACCCTCTTTGACTGTATAATAGAACGTACATACTAGGTCAACGTACCTACGCTACGCATGACTATATCTGGACTACTTAGCAACCATAATAGAAATAGATGCTTCAGAATCACACTGGCCACACTTTTGCGATGAGTGTGCCAGTGTGATTCTAAATCACAAATTTCCAGATATCGTTTTGCGTAGCGTAGCGTACGTACGACGACCCAGTATGTACTTATCTTAAACAATGTATATTTTTCTATGGACTTATTATGGCTATTAAATGTAAGTTTTTATTTCACCACTTTTATTAGCAAGGTTAGGAGTGAATACCAATAATTGGTTTAATCATTTTATCTCAATTAATGTTTACTGAAGGTTTCCAAAATATAAATTAATGTTAAAACTATGTTATATTTCTTAGTTTGACCTATAATGATCTCAACCTCTTTTAGAATTTTCATTTATAGATAAATGTATTAATTTCTTTAAAAAATGCCCTCAACAGTTATTATGATTAGGAATTAAAAGTGTTAAAAAAAAAAATAATTCATCTACTATTTCATGCACCACATTTAGCTTGTAGGCAAATTATTATCTTCCCTGTTCTGATAGAAAGCGTTAACTTGTAAAGACTTATCTGACAATATAAAATGTGCACAAGGACACTTATTACTATAAATTTGTATATAAAATAAACACAAAACACAACAGGTGCAATAATTATTATGAGTAGCATGAATTTGGTTTTGATGTATTGCATTGTAATAAAATTTTAGATAATAATTTGATAGCGGAATAAACATAATATTTAGTAGCTGAAATAATAACTTTAAGTGGTAAAAGTTCATAAATTATATATATTATTACTTATAAATTCGTTTAACACTTATTTTTCATAGCAATGATTCCTTCTAGTTGGTTAAATGGAGTGCACTTGGATGGTTATTAATAAATTAATATTGTTACGCTTCGGCTTGTAAGGCATTAAGCTGTAAATGGTATCCGTTCTTACTGGGGCAGTCGAGTTCATCGCTATTATCATAAGGGCAGTCCGCCTTTCCATTGCACCGAAGAATAGTGAGTATGCAGGGGCCATTTTCACACCTCCACTCATCGTGCCGACATCTCTCGTCTTGTAGAAAATATACATAAAAGACATTTCGAGTTTATCGAAGTATGTATCAGATATCTGTTGAGTGTATGCTTTTTGCGACATCAACATTATTTGTATTTTCATGCGTTAACTTACATTGCGTTGGATTAAATAAATTTACTTGATGGTTAATGGTCAAAATATGATTTTGGTATGATCAATGTAAAAGAGAGAGATTGAGCAAAGTTTCCAAGGCTCACCTTACATTGAAGCTGCATTATGCTAGGCTAGTTTACTTTTAGATAAGTGAAATAAAGTATGAAAGGGGAAGACAAATTTCATTGTAGGAATGTACCTCATAAAGAAATACGTTGATCTATATGATATGCAACATATGAATATTTTTTTTGACGGTTGAGTATGTTTTACCTATTGGCCCCCAAGGATAGGTGGTGGTGATCTCGGGTGCCGAGGTAGGCGGGGGGCGGGTGTAGGTGGGCCCGACGTAGGGTGGGATGGTGACGGCCGGGGGTGGGTTGGTCACATAGCACGAAGGCAGCCTCTCGTCAGAGTCATCGGGGCAGTCCGAGAACCCATTGCACAGAGCCGTCTTGTCCACACAATCTCCCGAAGTGCACTGCCATTCTGACGCATGGCAACCTACAACATTACCACAAATTTACACAACAAACCATACCAGTCCACAGAAAATAGAATAACGACACTGTTTTTCAATATTTTCTAATCAATTACTTAATAAATTCTGATTGGAATATTTTTATTAAAGGTTTTAATAATAAATTATTTGAAGATATTTATATATTTTTTGTGTTAAAAGCATCACTTGGATCATAGATTATTTGTTATTCAAATGAGTTTGAGGTATATAATGACAATTTAAACAAAATCCAATACATTTTCGTTGGAATTCTAAGTATAAAATATTGTTGTATTATTTTAATATAATTTTTTATAATCATTCACTAAACAGGCCCAAAAACGAAACAATAAAATTTCTAAAATCTACTAATTATATTGTATTGTTTCCTGAACAGAACTCATTCAAGATGATGCGAAAAAGTCATAAATATTAAAATATAATAATTATTACATGAGAACACTAGTATTATTTATTTTGGAAAAATATCATCTGACTTTTAATGCATTAGTCGAGTGCCTCACAGTATAGACACGTCAGTATATGTCAGTTAGGTATAAAAAACATTTTGTAATGAACTTCATGCAAAAATAACTATAGTCTGTACAGCATTTCGGATGCTGAACACAATCAGAAAATACTTAAAATCACAGTCAAGACCTTGTTCCAACAAGTCAAAAAAGACAATGACAATCAACCTTTAAGTTGTTTAAAAGTTTATATATTTTGCATGACAACTATACAATACATATTAAAAAATTGCATCAACATGAAAATATTAATCTTAATGGTAAAACAAAAATGGCATATTTTTTATTTATGTGTCAAAAATTAGGGATGTTTACTTAACTAATGAATTATAACGAATTATGTTCTACAGCTATTCTAAGGGAAAAAATAAAAATTACATGAATGCATGTTTCTGTTGATTATTTGTAACGGAGATGCATCATCAAGACACCTTTACTAAATATGGGAAAAAGGGGTGGGTTCATGCTTCTGCGATCATATTATCTGAAAACTCAAACAAGATATGATGACTTGGTCATGCAATTTGTGACCTGTACCAGAATTGAAACAATTTTGTTCGTCGGAAAAATCACGGCAATCGTAAATATTGTCACATCGCTGAACGTGCGGCACGCACCCGCCGGTGTCGCAAGCAAACTGCGACTCGCTGCAGCTGCCTCCCAGTCCTAGCGACAGACATAACAAACTCACCTTACTGCATCGCATCAATTTATTAATGTACTCACATCTCACCATCAAATCCCAATCATCCCTAACAAATATGTATTTATTAATTAAAAGTTTATTTGCATTTGCTTACATAATAATAATATAAATACAGCCCCCTTGAGGTGATTTTTCACAAAAACGGCACTATACAAATCATCCAAATATTATCATTATAAAAGCGGGGTTACTGCAGTTGGCGATTTCTTCCAATCAGCCCAGATCCTTTACACCTCATCATTTATTATATTTTAAATTGTACGGAATATTTGAATACCTCTGAAGGTTTATCATAGTTTAGAGGGGGTTAATTATTAATTCTTATAATAATGTTTATAATCCGTTCATGAAACAACATAACAACACCCACATGGAAGCATGAGGTTCCCAAAAAAAAAAAGTTTAAATTGTTTCTATTTTTGCCTATAACTTGGGAATTGAAAATTTGGTCTCAATTAAAAGAGGTGATTTCTTGTACTTGATATAAATAAAATAAGTCTTTGGCAGTGCAAGTCAAAATTTTACTAAGGCATAATTATTACCACTTTCGCATTCCTTCTCGTCGCTTCCATCATGGCAGTCAAGCTTTCCATCGCACACCATGCTGAATTCTACACAGCTGCGGTCTTCACACTCGTACTTAGTGCTTGGGCAAACAGAATTAGGCTGAAAAATATCACTTTCAAATTATACTACATTCAATGACATTCAGGTAAACAAGACATATGGTATAAATGTGTACATACTCAAAAGTTCACCATAATCAAGTGTGAACCTGTAAATATATGATATAATAAGGGATATCATAATTTGGTAATAAACATGAGGTTAGGGCAATTAATTTGTTATTCATGCAGGCGGAGTTGAATCACATAACTTCATCTGAGATAACTGAATATTTGCGAATTGGAAAGGACTATGAAAATAAGTAGGTAAGGTTATCTAAATGAAATTATTTCAACGATTCAAAGACTGACTCGAATCCACTTCTTAAATAATATATAATAAAATAGTATTACAATACTATAGTAATACAATACTCTCTCATTAATCCACCAACCCAAAAACCACAAGTGTCACCGTGGTTTTTGGGGTGTCCAAAAAATGTCCACTATATTAGTGAAAACAATGGATTATATTTGTAAAAAAAACTAAGAATGAAAACAGGTATATATTTCGTAAAAACAAACAAAAAATGATATCAACCTTTCGCAATTTTTTTTTTTTGTGTAATCTTAAAGAATTGGTAACAATTATTATAAGCAATAATTATTAGCCTGAAACACTCATCCATATTGAAAAAACCTCCCGAGAAAAGATACATGTAATAAGCGCTAATTGTTGAATGAAACACTAGTATATATTCAATCATTTAACGGGTAACAGATAAGGCGCCGCAGCTTAATGGAAGAGCTCTCGACCGGCAATCGAAGGGGTGCGGGTTTGAGTCCCGTCGGCGACATGTATCTTTTCTCGGGAGATTTTTTCAATATGGATGAGTGTTTCAGACTAATAATTATTGCTTATAATAATTGTTACCCTTTGTGCTATGCATAAAGAAATCTTGTCTTATAAACATTAGTTTATCAATTAAAAATAATTAAAGAGTTGGGTTTGCGCTTGCCAGATTCCATTTTGTAAACTTATATGTGATGGATGTTAGAATAGACAGAAATTGTTAATTGTATCATTATTGTAAAATGGTCAGCGAGAGCAAGATAGACAGCGGTATAATAACTTAGTATTTTGGAGAAAGATAACCAAACCTGTCTGTGTAAAAAGATTGCCTTCAAGTCTGGGCACGCGGCGGACTACTGAATTTTATGTAGGAATACTGACGAATTACAGAGTTTGATTTTGTGTTTTCAACAACTAGCATAAATAACAGCATATTATAGTAGTTGTCGGATAATCGCAAGACAGATTACTGAGAGAGTACTGTATTAAAGAAGTTATTAAACAAAAAACAAAATTGTGCTGATCGTCGATTTGGTCATCCTTCAGATGATACGGAGATTAAAACAACCCAACAATATTTATCATGAAAATTTTAGAAAAATTAAAGATTTTACCGTTTTATCACCACAACCAATTTCATCATCTCCGTCTGAGCAATCTTCTCTTCCATCGCAGATTGCAGCGGGATCGAGGCATCTGTCATCGCACCATACGCTGTCAGAGCACGCTAAAAAGAAGTTTCGCTTGTCAAAATGTGGTTTTCCATACATTGAAGGTTCATATTATTTAATATTTGCAAATAATGATTATGTAAGGCTTATAATGTAGAAAATATAAGATTCGCCTACAGGACTTCAAACTTGTACTCCAAGAACTTGTAAATCTGACTACAGCTTGGCACAGAAAACTTTGCTTGAGTGTAGATTTTTGATACAATAAAAAAAATATGGATTCAAGATATTTTGTCCAATCTATGGTTGCTCCTTTATTCCGCCTGCAAATTTAACTGTGTTATGCTGTAAACTCAATAGATCTGTGCTTGATTGTGTATGTGGAATGTGGAATTAAACAGCAAAGACATATATTTGGAACTGATCACAATATTGTGGCATGAACATATTGTCTTTGGATACGTTTTTAGATTTTCACGGCCAAAAGCATTTTCCTTGTTTGTTTTGGGGGTGTTATGCCGTGTTTTGCTACCTCCTTCTTTAGCCGACGTTTCGGACAGCGTTGCAGTGTCCATCATCAGGGCAGATCCACTGACACTGCAACGCTGTCCGAAACGTCAGCTAAAGAAGGAGGTAGCAAAACACGGCATAACACCCCAAAAACAAACAACGAAAATATTGTCTTTGGTTTAAATCAATTTGGCTTGTATTGATAAACCCGCCTGACCCTTTGAGCCTACTGGTAACGACTGGGCTGAACTATTTTCTTTTATCTAGTTTCTAGTTATCAATAGGTATTAAGTTTAATGATACCTATTTGTAATAACTAGTGCTTTGCACAAATGAGGGCACAATATCATTCCATTAATTATTGTATTCTAACAGGAAAAACAATCGCATTTTGTTTGTAAAAATTAGCAGTGTGTCAATTTTCAAAATTATTGAAATCGCGAAATATGAAGCAATAAAAATTAAAAGACATCTTAAAATAGCGACCATGGCACAGGTGTAGGCAAACCAAAAATATGTGCTAAATAATGCAGAAAGCTATCGCTTTTCAGTTTTAAATATTCGTTTTTAATAAAATTGAAAATAAATCTTATTATTCAATCATTTTTCACTTTTTTTTTCAGTAGGATTCTGTTAAATTTATTGTATTAAATAATTTATAATGCTATGCAAACTTCATATTTATATTAGTTTACGTGCTGAAAAAACATACTTGGGAAATTTACAGTCATCGAATATATAATTTTATTAATGTCGATTTATGTATATTATTATTAAAGGTTCTTACAAATGGGCGGAGGTAGGGTTGAGCAGTCAAATTCATCAGTCTCGTCATCACAGTCGGAGACGCCATCACACCTCCTGTCTTCAGGAACGCACAGCCCACTGTCACATCTAAACCAATATGAGAAAACCACAAATTATTCATCGCATTTACGATTACCTGCACTCAAGGGAATCTTACATGACATCTTAAATCGCAATTCATCTGAAAAACCAATAGAACATGCATATCGCCTATTGCTTTGTATAAACATAGCGCAAAAATATTATCCGAATGTTGTCGCAATAAACAGTTGAATCGCAAAATGTCGCAATATCGCAATGAATAAAAACATAATGTTACAAACAAGTGAAAATTCAATAATCTGTTTCTACTATAAAATTTAGCAATTTATTAGGATCTTTCTCTACCCGCCAATGCGTCGCGCCAGTCGTACATGGATCAGAAAAAAACAATATCATGTAATTCGCACACTTCATCGTCACTTCCAAAATCTCTAGGATGTAATATTTATCAACTTTCGTAACATGTATTTGTTTTGTAAGGGAAAGGAAGTAAATAAATGATTTACAATTAATTTTATGTATACTATGCTGTACATATATACCTTATGATACTACTCTCTTTTCTTACTTTTTTATTTTATTTTCTATCTTTATTTCCTTGTTTCTTTATTTTTGTTTTTATTTTAAGTTTTGTCTTTATTCTGTCTTGCTATTATCGTAGTATTATTTACAGTGGCGGCTCATGACTTTTAATGAGCTAGAGTGCTAATATTAACAAAAACGACATCAATAATGCCATTTTTGTTAATATTAGCACTCTAGCTCACCAAAAGTCACGAGCCGCCACTGATTATTTTTAAATATCTATGTTTTTACTTGAATCCCCCCTATATAACTACTAACTATGTACTTATACTCTCTGTGGAAAGTGTGGGATTGCACTTAATCTGGAATATATTTTTTTAATATATGTTATGTAAAATATATTATTTTAAATTACAGAGCATATGCAGTTACTCAAATTTCTTACAAAAACTAGTTATTTTTTAAATATATTTAGGGACGTCTGTATCAATGCTAGTTACAGTAAAAGTTAAACTGGATAGCTTTACACTTTTAAGTTTAACTTTTACTGTAGCTAGCGTTGAAACAGAAGCCCTTAGAGAATAAATAATAATCGGGTAATAATAATACTTAGAATTCTTTGTTTTACATTAGGCCAGTGGCAGACTGAAATAAATTTAAAAGAAAAGGAAAGTTTTTATTTTATCATTCAGATATGTTTTTATAATTACAGAATTCTTTGAATGCAAAATGTAAGTAATGTATTGTTTCATAGTGCTTTCACACAAACGAAGTATTGAATTTCGTAAGTCTAAACTTAAACTTTGACGCGCTGCGCAAGCAGGTTTCCTACAGAGCATCGGACCATCCCGTAATATGTAATGATGTCTATCGAGCGCTATACTCCTATAATATATGTGGGCTTGGTCTGTTTCACTACATAATTTTAAGAGAGTATGGTACTCGTGTGAGACTAGCCCTCTGATCGTCGAGTGGGGATTACATTGCGAAACATTAATCTAAAATGGCTTCCCTAAATTGATCAGGGATCAGATCATCGCTCGTTATAAATAGAGATTATTGTTTATTCATTACAATGACAACTGATTTAATCTTAATGGGTATCAAAATACATGTACGACTGTCACACCTCTCGCGTTAACACAACATTACATGAACAGCTAAATTATTTTTTAAATTTGCATTCTACATAATATTGTTATTTTAATTTTTCATCTGCGTGACATTTCACATTGCATTATATGATAACAAGCTTCTGCCCGCGACTTCGTCTGCGCAGTATTTGTACTTCTATTAGCCTATTTTCTTTTCCTAGGTTTATACCAAAATTCTTAACCTATTTATTTAAATTTAAAATATCTGTAATTCTTGATTCGATTCAAAATATTAGACGAGTACTTCAAATAAATTCACAAATTTTCTAAAATAGAATTTTGATTTAAATGAAATTTGATTTTTTTGTAAAATGTCTCTCAAATTTTGACATTCTCAAATTTTGACATTTTCTATTAAACAATAATTATTTATTGAAAATAGCTATATTATTGAAAAGTTTAATTAAAATCCATTCAGTAGTTTTTGCGTGAAAGAGTAACAAACACACATACATCCATACAAACTTTCGCGTTTATAATATTAGTAAGATTAATTGTTAAAAAAGTTTTTCAATATTTATAAGGATGGAAAAGTTTATCAATGATAAAATTTCTTTACAAGTTACTCTCTAACCAATATTTGTGTAAGGTGAATGAGATATTATTTTACTGTCCATTTTTCTTCGCTGATTACCCTTTCAGAGGTATATAAGCATGGTAATACAATAAACAGGAAGTATAATAATAATAATAATAGCCTTTTATTCTGGACTTCGGTTAGGTACATGAATTTAAACATTTTTTGTTTGTTATAATATGTTTGTTATAATATATCCCGAAGCTCAGTTTGCCTCTTGGCATAGGCCTCCTCTAACATTTTCCATTGGGACCTGTCACGCGCTACTCTTCTCCATCGATGTCCAGCCGTGAGTTTTAGGTCGTCTTCCCATCTTATGTGTTGACGTCCTCTACTTCTCCTGCCATCTCTGGGATACCAGTCAGTGACATTTTTGCACCATTTCTCTTGTGGATCGCGGATCATGTGACCTGTCCATCTCCACTTTTGTTGGTCTATTCGGGTTACTATATCGGCAACTTTAGTTTTCTCCCTTATTATGTTACATCTCACCCTGTCCTGTTTCCTTATTCCTGTCAAACTTCTCTCCATGGCTCTCTGGCAGCGTTCCAACTTTTCTCTGTGGCGTTTGGTGAGTGCCCAAGTTTCACATCCATAGGTTATGACTGGAAGTACACACGTGTTGAAAACTTTCCTTTTTATTTGCATACTTAGTTCTTTGGATTTCAAGACTTCTTTCAAAGACCAGTATTTCTTCCATCCATTTGCTACTCTTCGCTCGATTTCTTTAGTGGTTTGATCATTGTGGGATATTATTTGTCCTAAATAGATGTAATCAGAGACATATTCGAGTGGTTGGTTGTCAATTTTTATAGTTACTGGTTCGGAGTTTGTAAGCAATTTTGTTTTGTCTTTGTTCATGTTTAGGCCGACTTTCACACTTTCCTCGATTAGTGATTCTATCATTTTATTTAGGTTTGTTGGGTTTTCCTCGAATAGGACTATATCGTCCGCAAATCTTAGGTGGTTCAGTTTTGCACCTTGCACGTTGATACCATATTTTTCCCAGTCTAGTTTGCGGAAGATACTTTCCAGAGCAGCCGAGAACAATTTTGGTGATAGAGGGTCTCCCTGTCTTACTCCTCTCTGGATCTTAAACTTTTTTCCCAAGGTTTCTAGTTGGATCCTCGCTTCGCAATTCAAGTATATGTTCTTTATAATATTGATGTAGTTTAAAGGTATCCCTTGCTGTTCAAGGCTATCCCATATAGCTGTGTGTTTTATGCTGTCGAAAGCTTTGGAGTAATCGATGAATGCCATGTATAGTTTCTTATTATACTCATTATATTTTTCTACTATTTGTTTCACTGTGTGTATGTGATCCAGGGTAGAATATTTTTGTCTAAAGCCGGCTTGCTCCCGTGGTTGGTTTTCGTCTAACTTTTTACTTATTCTTTCTAGGATAACTTTGGAAAATACTTTGTAGATATTTGACATCAAGCTTATAGGTCTGTAGTTCCCTATATCTTCTTTTTGTCCTTTCTTAAATATAAGAATAATGTTTGATGTTTTCCACTGTGTAGGGATTAGACCAGTTGTTAGTATTTCATTGAATATTGAAGTGAGTATTGGTAGTAGTTCTTCCAAGGTGCCTTTAAGAAGTTCGTTTGTTACTTTGTCTGGGCCTGGAGCTTTTTCCATCTTCTGACTGTATATGGCTTTCTCTACTTCTCTGGAAAGTATTTTTGGTTCAGTTATAGCGTTTTCCTGCTCTTTATTGACGTCTGTCTTCGGGTCGTGTTTTTGTTTGTCGTCTGGGCTTGAATAGAGGTCCTGGTAAAATTTTGTGGCTATTTCGTTGATTTTTTTTCTATTTGTAGAAGTAGTCCCCTTTTTGTTTAGTTTTGGTATCCATTCTTTATTTGATTCCTTCAATTCTTTAAGCGCTTTTTTCACTCCTCCTGTTTTCACTATGTGCTTTTCTAATGTTTGCAGCCTCTTGGTCTTCCTATCTTTCCTGATGTTCTCTCTGATTTCCTTACTTAATTTCGTTATAGTTTTTATGTTATCTTTTTTTGGATGTTTTGAAAGTAGATTTTTTCTTTTTTCTATAAGTTGCAGCGTTGTATCACTTAGCTTGTACTTATTTCTTCTGCCATTTTCAGCTTTTACTTTAGTTAGTAGATTTTCTAGCTTTCCATATTTCGTATGAGCATCAATGTTATTCGTAGTTAATTCGTCAGCTGATTTAATTAGAGATTGTGTTATTATCTTTAAGGTTTCATCGCTGTGGTGTTTTATAGTGAGTGAAACAAAATGTTTTCTAGATTTCTTTGGAGGTTCAATTCTTATGTTGCTTCTGACCATACGATGATCTGTATTGAAGTTGAATTTAGTTAGGACCGACGTATCCGTGAAGGCTTTTGGATAGTTTGTTGTTATGTAGTCTATTTCGTTTTTGGTGTTGCCGTCGGGGGAGATCCATGTCCATTTATTCTTTTGGTTTTTCATATATAAACTGTTCAAGAGGGTTAGGTTGTGTTGTAATAATAATTCAACCAAAAATTCACCATGTGGACTTCTTCTACCTTGGCTGAACTTTCCCAAGATATATTCTTCCTCGCATTGCTTCGCCCCGACTTGAGCATTAAAGTCGCCCATTAGAATAATATGGTTGTTTTGATACCTAGTTAATGTCTGTGTTAGTTCTTTATAGAAAAGTTTGATTTCTGTTTTCGTTGCTTGTTCTGTTGGAGCATAAATTTGTAAAACTGACCATACTTTTTGGTATCCCGGTATGTCAATGTTAAGAATGGCTATTCGATCAGAGATTCCAATTAAGTCTTGTATGTATTGTTTCATTGACCGTTTGATTATGAATCCTACTCCTTTTTGACCGGCTGTTTCGCCTTTGTGGAATAGTATGTAGTCAGTGCGTTCCTCAATCTTTTCTCCTAGTCTTCGCATCTCACTTATGCCCAGGATATCCCATTTTATTTCTTCGAGAGCTTTTTCTAGCTCATGTAGGCTTTCTTCGGTTCTAAGGGTTCTCGTATTTAAAGTTGCAATATTGAGTACTTTGTTTGTTTTTGCTGTTAGAGGGTGGTGGTCTATTGCTCCCGCGGGGACCAGCCGAATTGGGAGAATTTTTGTAAATTGATTTTGTTCGTTAATTTTGGTTGGTATAAATATTCTTTGTTTCCGTTTTTCCGAGACAATCGTTAGTTTTTTGGAGCATTTAGTTGTGAGTCAGAACTTGCCCGGTAGACATAGTTCAGTATGTTAGATCTGGTGGTCTCTTTCGTGCTAGTTTTGGGTAGAGGTTGTGAAGGATTGCTTAATATTTTGTTTGTATTTACTTTCTTCTGTGCTGATGACTTTGGAGAATCCGAAGTTCCTCTTTTTCTCTTTTCGCTAATGTTGTCCTTCGGTTTTAACACTATCAGTTTGTCATATTTTATGTAAGCAATATTTCCCTTCTTTTTCTCTTCTTCTAGTTGAGGTTGTAGCTGTTTTCGTTTTTCCAGGATTTCCTTCGAGTAATCTTCTTTTACATTAATACCTGACGGAAGGTTTGTCTTGTTCTTGAGTATAAGGTGTTTTTTCCACTGGGTCGTGATAGAGGCTATAACCGGACGATTCTTGTTTTCGATTTGTTTTCCTATTTTATACACGTTGCTAATTTCTTCGCTGTCCAAGTGTACTCCCGTATCTACTATGAGGTCTTTAATGTAGTCTACTAGGTTTCCTTCAGATTTTCCCTTCTCTTCTATTCCGAAGAACACCAGGTTATTTTTACGTTTTTCTCTATCTACTGCTTTGAGTTTTTGTTCTAGTTCTGATACTTTATTTTTAAGGATATTGTTTTCCTCAATAATTGTTTTCATCTTCTCATCTAGCGCTTCCATCACATTTCTAGTTACCGAATGAGTTATTATTTCGGCTTGTTTTTCCAGTTTCTCATCAAGTTTAAATAAAAATAATTCCATGTTTTTGTCCATTTTGTTTGTGTTCTATAAAATTGTTCAGATGGGGAATATTGATCGATTTATGTTTATTTTTATTTGCGCCTGTTGTTGGGCAAAATTTTGGCACACCTGTAAGAACTTTCAGTACTTACGCCTGTTTGCAGTTTTATTTAATTTTCAGATTACGCATTTACTGCCATCTATTGACTGGTAGGGTATCTCGTTAGAATGATTTTTGGTTTAGTGTGTGTACGTATTCGCCGCCATCTATGAACAGGTATTTTATAAATATAATAATAAAATAAAAAGATTATGCTTTGTTCGAGGATTGAACCCTTCTCCACAGAAACCGGAGCCAAACACTTTGCACTCGCGCCAATTCACTGTTGAGTGTCAGCGAGATTAAAGTCAATTTAAACAACGTTCAACAAAATGTACTAGAGTGTATTTTAGTTGTTTTTGACATAAAACACTACTTTTATTGTTTAATTCACAATTCAAATTTTAATAAATAAATAAAAACAACTATTTAAAATAAAATCCTCAGCCTGATAATTCATGTTGAGCAGAATCATCTCTCCTTTCTGATGTTATAAAATGATCCCAGTGAACATATTGTTTTAAATATAAATTTTTTAAATAATGAATTTTGTGAATTTTTTTTTAAGTCTGACAAAACCCTAAATATAAGTGAGAAAAAACCATTCTTGATAAATAATCTTTAAATGCAAATTAATAATAATTTTTGCCAAGATTCCAAATAATGCATTTATACAGGGTGTTAAGCATCGTACTTGATTTACTTTAACCAGTGATTCCTGAAATTATTTGGAGTAAAAAATGTTATTGAAATTTTGAAATTACATTTACATTTTAAAGTTTTTTTTTCAGTCTAAAGTCAGTAGATATTGTAAAGTTAGGGGCGGGGCGAGGGGTTGGTTGGTTACTTGGCTTAGAGACCAGAGACGACATGCTTAAGAAAAAAAAAAATCTTTGATTTTGAAGAAAACGTTTTTGAAAAAAAATAAAATTACATCTAAAAATTCACCGGAGACCAAAATTTCAATCACATTTTTTACTCCAAATAATGTTCACTAGTTAAAGTAAGTCAAGTACGATGCTGAACGCCCTGTATAAAAGAATTATTTTTAGGTTTGATATTAATATGTAGTTATATACCAACATTGTTTTAACTCTTTTGAGTGAATTAGATAACACATAATATAGCAAAGATGGTAATAATTGACAAGGTAACAACTCATATAGGTACACCTTTTAGTTAACAATTAGTGAAGTTGTCCCTATACGGTAACCTTCCTGTAACCTGTTAACCTTCCCGGGTCTGTACCTGAATTCACTGTCATGGCATGGCCCACAGTCCCTCTCGTCTGCCTTGTCATTACAGTCCGCCACCAAATCGCAGCGCTTGGAGTTGTCCACACACGTGCCATCTCCGCACAGGATGTCACAAGGAGCTTTGGATGCTGTAACATCAATGTACGTATGTTCAAGTTTTTTAAATTTTATAGCATAATATGACAAGTGTAATTATGAAATTGCTTGGTTGGAAAGATGACATTTTTAATTTTAAAAAACCATTCACACGCGTCTTTTTAAAAGTCTAATGGCTAAAACTGTAGTTTCCATTGCACCACAGATGATAGGAGATGGACAAAGAGGAAGGTTGGATATTACATCTGTTATAATATCTGTCTTTGAGATCTCCTAATGTGGAGGAGTTATTGTACGATGCAAATTGCATCCCACACGCTGGGGACTATTTTGAGAAATAGAAATTGAGAGGGAAATTTGACTGAATTTAATAATTTAAAAATAATACAAGATATATTTTCGGCATGTTCTAGAGTGGAAGATACTCTCAGTATAGCCTTGGTGTAAGACCACCATTCAGAATTGGAATGTTGCTTGAAATGGCTTTAGCCGTCTTTGGTGACTAGATCTGAATAGCCAGGTACTTTCTCACCTTTCTCTTCCCCTCTCCTTCACCTCCCTACTTGCCTTCAGCCTCACAGCATACCCCAATTGGGCATGCGATCTCACTGGCTCACTGGCTCTAGACCTGAGCTGTTGGGACTCTTGTGTGGTATTAACATTAAATATATATATATATATATAGAGGAAAGTTTAGAATAGGCTGCAATTCCGACATGATATCTTGGTTAAAACCATCAGTGGCATTAAATTTGTCCGATTTTCTATCTTTCATTTCCAAAAAAAATTCCATTTCTTACATTCAATCCCCCATCCCATCCCATTTGTACAAAAATGCACAACTTGAAAAAAAGGGTACTTTTTTTTCTAATTTGTCGGTAACTGAAGCAAGAACTTACGGCAGTTTTCCTCATCGTCTCCGAAGGGACATTGCTTGGTGCCATCGCACTGATATTCGTTCGGGATACAGTACGAAGTTGTTCGGCATCGGTATGAACCCGCAGAGCATGCTGGTTCTGCACAAAATACAAAAAGCAATTAAACAAAACAATCAAATTAGGTTTGTGGGTTTGGCTATCTTTGATATTAGACTTTTAATTTGTGTATGTTCTGAATACATAGACTATAAACTTAAATACACATGTAGGAATTGCACAAATTTTCATTATTGTAAGACATCCAGTTTTTCAAAAAAAAATTAAATTTTTCAAAAATTAAAACATTTGAACAAAACTGGGGTATGTAGGTTTTATTTTAAACTTTTTGAAAGTTTTCAAAGTGATCACCAGAATGCTGATGTTAATGGGTCAGTAGCAGTAAATTATCTATCATATAGATTTTATCAATAGTGTTTGAATTAAAAAAAAATTCAGAAAGAAATATTTTGCATTTCATAAATAATGAAGTGAACATCATTATATACATATATTCCTAAAACTAATTATTGGAATGAAAAAAAGTATTAGTAATAATATGCAGACATCTGAAATAAATTTATACAAAGGACAATCACAAATATGTATAAAATACTAAAAAAATAAGACAAATAAATACATTACAAATATAGTAGCCTCTTCAATGATTAATATGACATACAAAAACAAAAAAGATTTTTCTTTATTCACATAGGTAAGTATTTTCCCGGATAACAAATATATTAAATTATCTACCTAAAAAATTATATATTATAACTAAAGTTATATTAATGAAATAATTAAAAACACTTTGTTTTTACCACGATAATCTTTATTTTTAAAATCAACATGTTTCGAGAACGATATTCTCTTCATCAGGACATTAAATGTACTAAAAACTAAATTATCCATTTCTACCCACGCCTGTCTTTATATACTTGATAATTTAGTTTTAAGTACATTTAATGTCCTTATGAAGAGAACATTGTTCTCGAAACATGTTGATTTTTTAAATAAATATTATTGTGGTAAAAACAAAGTGTTTTTAATTATTTCATTAATAAAATGGTGCCACAAAGTAAATTTGCAAAATTTGAAAAAGTGATATTACTTTACAGGAAACAAAGAGAACGTGGTGAAACCATGTCAGCAAATGTAGGTCTATGTAGGTCTCTTTTGGAAAATATTCTAATAAATTAATAGTGACCGACCGAAACTAGTTTTACGGAAGAACAGAAACCGAATTTCAACTGAAAGTTAAATAAAAAGCACAACGAAATCAGTTTTAATAAGTAAATTGGTTTGCTTTCAAAGCTTTTTGGTTTGTTGTTATGTAACACTTGTTCAATGTTATGCTGTAGGTACATTAACTTTAAAGGAATTACAAACATTCAACAGAACAAAGAATTACTTACTAGTCTTTTATCAGATGTATGTTAGAAAATAGCTTATTACTAATTAATGATAAACTTTGACAAACTTAAATAATATTTGAAAATAGCTCAAGAATAAAGAAAAAAAATTATTTAAAAAATGCAGTTTGGTGAAAAATTCTTCTAAAGTTCAAAGAATAGGAATTTTAAGAGAACTTTTGACAAAAACTTCTCTATTCTTATTTTTTATTTTTTATTCTTGAGCCATACACTACACACGCGCACGCGCACAAGTAAGCCGAGAGAGATCCGAGTTGACCTGAAGTTTTGGCTGTAACTGAAACCGCTGTTGAAACTTGTTTATTGGCCATAACCAAAACTTCGGTCGGTCACCATAAATAAATGAATGAAAACTATAATTAAGAATGTGACACCATAAATTATTATTTATATATATACTCATGAGCATCACCAGAAGTTGTATTTGATCACAAAATAGTAGATACCTACATATTGGCACGGACTAAAGGCAGAGACACAGGGTATTTAGCACAGTCGATCGATCCTGAGCATGGCTGAAGATCGCTAACGTATAAACAGCTAAAGTCGAATAAATTAACAACACTCAGTCGTTGTGGACGGTTGTTTGTTCTTTGGCGATCTGCAGTCATGATCTGGAACGATGATAAGTTACCGACAATATTGATAAAAATTTTGTCGATCTATCGTGCTAGATACCGAATTGTGTCAACGTGAATAGTTCTTAAAATATTAAATTTGCATATTGAAAATAAAATGTGTCACTGGTATGTTTAATAATATGAAAAATTGAGAACAAACCAAAAATTATCATAAGCTAATAAATTGTGTTTATTGCTTTCATGAGCTTTTTCACCACGCCTCAAAATACATTAGATAATATAAAATATTCACACTTAAAACTATACTTAATAATTAATCCCAATAAAAATATTTAAAGCTAATTAGTATATACACCGTTCAGTTTATTAGTCAGACATTTCCGAAAAATCTAAATTTGTTGATAAATAATTTGTTGATATAAAGGCATACCTATCTGGTACAATACTCAACACTTGGTCTTTGGAGATGTCTGATTATGTATTATTCTGACGATCGGTATATGTATTATTGCCATATGAAAATAAAGGTAGATATATAATTCCTACCTGCACATCACAATATATTATTATTATTATTATTACTAAGGTGATATTTCACCAATCACCTGATAGCCTATCCATACGATAACAAAATTTAATAAATATAGAAATATATAAAAAAAACTCGGCTAACTTAACCTGCATATAGCCACTGTTCATAGGTAGGTTCAAGTACCGAAAAGTAAACTCAGACTTTTTAAATAAATAAAATGTGTTTAATTAATCAAAAATATACTTTATCGTATGGATAACCTATGATGGGGGTGGTGAAATCTACATAGATATATAAGAGTTACTTTATTTCATTAGTTACATTTGAACATGACAAATAAATAGTTAAAGATTATAATACCTAGTACATAATTACATATATTTCCCAATAATGTAATAGGCAGGTACCTCGGTAGAGCCACTAAAACTAAAAAGCCTTTAATTTGATTTATTGTAGTTTTATAAGTGCAAAATATTTATTGATTTCTAACATATATGCTAGGTGCAAAAATTTAATATTTAGTTAATAAATATGTTTTTATAACAATATTTGTTAATTTTTAATGACTCTTCCAAATTTTTTACTTGTTATTTCTACAAGTGTTTTGACGAACCTAGGTTTTTCCTAAGTCGCCGTAAGGTATCTCTATATCAACCACATAATAAAGCTTTCCACTAAAATCAATTTTTCATTCAAATTATTTATTATGTGTCCATACCTATTCTTATTAGTCAGAAATTATTAGAAGAACAGCCGTTACGTGTCAATTAATACATATAATAAAGAATATAGCACTAGAAGTGCCTTCTGGAAATGTTCTATTTATCCCAACCCCCAGTGTTCCGCTTCACTTTACTTGCCTCAAATAGAAGATTTTCATCCCATTTGAATTTCGAAAGGATAACGAAACACTTCTTGTGGTATTCTTTATTCTATGAAATAAATCCAACAAAAAAAATTCTCCAAATTTCAAGTAGGTAAGCAATATTTCTATAATGATTATTGTAGGTAGGGGTATCTCGTTTTTTTTAGTAAAATAAAGATATTAGCAGTTTTATATAATTTAACAAAAATAAGTTTTGCAGAGGAAGAAAAATTAAAAAGCTCATAGTGAAAAAATTATTGGATCCCTTTGAAGACTGATTATTTAATTTACTTACTTCCTTTCAATAGTCCAGGAATATCGATGCGGTGATAGTCTAAAATCATTAATTTTCCAACAAATACAACATTAATGCAACCATAACCACAAACATGAACAATATGAGTAAGAAAATATTTTTTTATGAAAATGATTTGTGAGTTAGATAATAATATTGTAAACTTCTGGTTTTGGTGTGAATTGAGTTAGCAATTTATTTTAATGAAAATTTAAGCAGAGAACACAAATAAAAACATTTTTCGATAACTACATCTTTAAATGCTTCTTAAAAATATCATGATAATATATATTTTTTGTCTTATTATGTGCGTGAGATTTGACTACTTACTACTAACTAATGTATTGTTCTGACACAAACCATCGCCACAGTATTATTATAAAACACGAGTAAAAGCATTTTACGTACCACAGTTGTATTCATCCTCGCCATCGGGACATTCGAGGATTCCGTTGCAGCGTGTTCTTACGTCGATACAACTACCATCGAAGCACTTAAACTCTTGTTTACCGCATTGACATTTCCATGGACTGGACTCACTGTCATTCCATTTCTCGCACAGTGACACCGGCATGCACCTGCGGGGGCCGACCTTGCGGCACCTCAAGGGGTGGTAACGTATCTCTATGGAGCTATGTTTCGATTCTGATTTTGCTAAAGCGACCACAACCAAACCATAAATACATTAATTGTCAAACCAAACCTTATAAAGTGCTTATTATAAGTCAAGCACATCACTGCATACTGCACACTTATCACTTTGTTATATCAACTTTAGTGTTATAAAGATACAAAAACGGCAGTGTCAATCAAAGTTCGAAAATTAATCAAATATGACGTCGAAAAGAACAGATTAAGTACCTATTTTTTTTTAAAAAAGCCTTGAATGATACACGTACTTTTACTTTACAAAATCAGAATCCAGTTTTATCAATAAAACGGCAGTTTTCTAGTAGACAATTAAAATGCAAGAAACTACTTTTTAAAATTTGGTGTTTTCTTACTATTTTAAAATATCGCAAGCATTGTAGCGTCACGGTGTATTTAAAATACGGTAGGGTAATAAAATTTGTAACAAAAATATGACATTAAAAAAACACAGAAATCGAAATCATATCAATCAAAATAATAATTATGAAAACCATAAAATTTGCACAAATTTTATCAGCTGGTTATGTTTATACAAATTAATATTGGAAGCATAAACTAATCATAAATGAGTATCAATTTAAACGTTTTTCGTTGATACCAACATTTCCAGACACTGACACCTTTGTATCTATAAAAATCCTCAAATACGAGTAAGCGCCTCCGCCCACTGAGGCAACTGAAAACAAACTAAAACTGGCTGGTTTCTACGTCTTGATTGGTCAAAAAGCTTGTTTAACCATAGATGAAGAACAATCAGCTGACAGCTGGCAACTAGCAATGGCCGACCACCGCAACCAGCAGTGCCAGTAGCGAGTTACCATAGAGTTACCGCTTGCGTTACCATTGACAAGGGGGTTTTGTGTGATTGTGAAGTGCGCGGGCCATCACATTGTCATACAAAGACAGTTGGCAGTTGAGAGTTTTCAGTTGCCTCAGTGGGCGGAGGCGCTAATATTTACTAACTGCTCAAAAAACAGAAGAAAAGTATAAAAATAATAATAAGTGTGCGGTCTGCCATAATATCTACAAATAGGTAATAAATACGATATATTTATTAATTCAAATAATAATAATAATCCAAACCAAAAGAAAATTACGTTAAATTCAAGCACAAATCAACTTAATAAATTATGATTTAAAAATAAAAAAAACTCGTATGAAATACTAATTATTATCACTGATGACTGAAGATATAAAATATGTGGAATCAATCAAACCTGGGCAGCCTATCTCATCAGAGGAGTCCGTGCAATGGCTTAACCCGTCACATCGAAGATTTCCTTTAATACAAACACCGGTATGGCACTCGAAGTCTGTCGAATCTCTGCAGGCTAATAAAATGTGCATTCTTTGAACTTGTTCAATTTCAAAACAATAAGAAACTCAATTAAAAACGCGTAAAAGCAAACAGAGTTTACCCACTACAGTATGAGAAAGTACAAACAGAAAATCCGAAACCATTTTTGTTTTGTTAAGAGTTATTATATTGTAACACGACTCTAGATATAATAGATAATAGATTGAAGAGAACTACAGTTTGCCAAGATGTCAACGAAGTGAAGCAGATTAGATGCAATCCAACACACTGAGGAATTATAACAAAACAGGAAACTATCAAAATTGTAGAAATACATATTGAACACACGGAAGAAGCCATTGAAAGTAAGAACAAACTAGATCCTAAACCTTACACACCGATTTTTCGTTGTTTGTTTTTGGGGTGTTATGCCGTGTTGTGCTACCTCCTTCTTTAGCCGACGTTTCGGACAGCGTTGCAGTGTCCATCATCAGGGCAGATCCGGCAGATCCGTCGATGTGACGGATCAACATCGACGGATCTGCCGGATCTGCCCTGATAATGGACACTGCAACGCTGTCCGAAACGTCGGCTAAAGAAGGAGGTAGCACAACACGGCATAACACCCCAAAAACAAACAACGAAAATGCTTTTGGCCGTGAAAATCTAAAAACGTACCTTACACACCGCATTCTGTATTAAAAGCAGAAGAAAATAGATATTTTGTTTTAGACATAGACACCAAATCCCCAGTTGTAAACGAGAAGCAAAGAGAAATACTAAGGCACAAAACATACGCATAAAATAAAGTAATAAAAGTTTATCTCAGTCAGTGCAACTCTCAAACCAATAACTACGTGAAACATGCATAAAAAGACTCATTGCGCTTCGTGGGTAGAAAATTAATAGACAATAATAAAAGGAAAAATGTTAGAATTGAAATTGAGAATTGATAAACAAAAAATATGAGTTAATTGAGAAAATTAAGTGATCGGAAGTATGGTACCTCGATAAAATCAATTCAATCCTACCAACTACCAATTTAATTTAGTGCCTAATTAACTAAATAAACCAAAGTAAATAAATATAATTGCACATAAATGCAAGTAGGTGCATGACGTGTATATTTTGATCAAAAATTGTATTTAATCATTTCTAATTATTACATAAGATTAAACTTTAAAAATATATTTATTCCTATTAAAAGCAAATGCGTATTTTGCATCATGCCATATTAGTTTATTTTATTACAATTGGGATGAACGTTTTGTACGTTTAGTTTTGGAAATGTAGCAGAGCGTTTACAAATAAATATATGTTATAAAATTATAGATAAAGATTATGTATTACTAACTATCTTCGTTAAATAGGCCTAATATTTGGTTTCTTTTACTAATTAACGTTAGGGGATTTCTCACCATCCTCCTTATCCATACTACAATGAATATTTTCGATTTACGATTTATTAAGTCAGAGTTTATTACTCGGTACTAGAACCTATATAGTAGCTATATATTGGATATGCTGGCCGAGTTTTCTAACTATTGCAAGTATTTTATTTTTATTTTTAATAATATTCGTTATAGTATGTATTAGCTATTAGGAGGATGGTGAGAAATCCCCTTAATCTGATAAAACTGAAAGAGGCGAGCTAAGAGATCTAAATTATTGATGTGAAATATCTTTTAGCGCGCTAATAGGGGTAAATTTTAATAATAAATAATAAATTAAATTCAATAAAAATTGTTTTATTATCTGAAGTAAAAGGACTTGTTTACTGTCATTTTCACTTCCTACCACTTCGATGTTTGATATCTGCAAGGCGTCCCGTGAAGGCTATTAATTGTTTAAGTAGTTTAAAATCCCTCAAAATGCATGTGTTAGATAAAACTGTTTTGTGAAAATGTTAATCCTGTTGAATTTCTTACAAATATAACTTGAGTTATAAAGATACGAATCACCTATCTGCTTCTCTGTTGTATTTTGTGAGCGTATATAAGCATTAGACCTAACCAAATTTGGCCTAGACGTAATTTTTTACCAAATACTTACCAACAAACGTAAACACATTGTCGAACGGTACATGTATGTCCAAATTGCACAAACATTACAGAAAGTGTGGATAACCCGACATAGGACAGCAGGAAAGCGAAGAGAGCCCAACAGACGCTGAAAATTTATCACAAAACTACTTACGGCAGTTTTTCTCGTCGGATAGATCCAAGCAATCGTAACGATTGTCGCACTTCCTCTCGTTAGATATACAGTGGCCATCGCCACATTGGAATTGATCATATGTGCATCGCACAGGAGCTACGTGTACCATGCAAACAACAAGAATGAATAACAGTCAGTGTAGGTAAAATACTCGAGACTCACCGATGCAGTTTCGTTCGTCGGAGCGATCGGACGGACAGTCCACATGGCCGTCGCATCGCTTAGCTTTAGCGATACAAGTACCGAAGTCACATTGCCACTGGTCTGGTGTGCACGCTATGGATTAGTATCGAACCTTCCTTACGATCAATGTTATCTGACAATCGGCGATCACTAACATTGCCCACAATAGTTAACAGTTTCAGTAAGTCAACGAGTTTAAAAAAAGGACGTGATGTGACACTTTATCTACATAAATCAGTGATTCCCAAAGTGGTCAATAAAACCCCAAAGTCATAAAAGGGGAGTGTTGGATTAAAGGAGTGGAGAGGACAATAAGATAGTCCATAAAAATATTGGTATTTTTTTTGTTGACTTCAATACTTGAACGGGCGGTCGCACTCTGGAGCCGTTATTCCTGGAGCATTCAGAATATTTTAATTATGTTTATGGACAACTTGCTGCGCATTTGAATTATTTTATATCTAGAATCTAGACTACATCGATATATGTACATATTCCAAACATAGGTAGTTTAAAAACTCAGAGCGTAAACTTTATTCTGACCACTGTAAAAAATGGTGTTAAAAACGACAGATTTAAAAAAATTATCATTGAAATTCAGTAAAAACGAGAGCTTATAAGAGAGAGTCGCATAAGCGAGAGCTTAGTTTAGCGCGCAGCAACAAGATGTAACTACAACATTTACGTTAAAAAGCGACCGTCTTCCTGAAGGGGGAATTGGAGACAAAAATCTTTAAGAAATGAGATGAGTCAATTAATTTTGGCTTTCTCTAATCTAAAAGGGGTGAGTCAAATAATTTTGGGAATCTCTGATCTATAAAGGATGGCATTTACAATTCTGACAAAATATGTTAAGGCAATTGGCTGCGCGGCCGGTTTCATACAAAACGTAGTTTTGGAATCGAGGCCAGAATACCCAACCAACTGAAAAATTATTTTTGTAATCAAAATGTATGTCAAATGTCTATCTCGGATAGGAGCTACTTTATTTATTTTTACTGTATATTATAAAATAAAGGCTATTAAAGATTTTAATGTTTTATGATTTGAGTTTGGACAATAAATTACTATTATTTATTAAAAACTTATGTATATATTCGAAAAAATTAGGAATGTTTGATTACTCCATACTTTTTATTTATTCATACGACAATACTAAAAATTCTCATTTCTAATAAAGAATTTTTAATATTTTTTATTATTTATTAAATCTTTATGTATGTAAATATCAAATTATTATTATTTGATGTGCCATAGGATGAAATTACTGTTGGTTTGGTCTATCTCCGCCCAGAGTATGGATATAGTATAAACCAACATTAAATATGGTCATGGTAAAAACCAACATTATTTTTTTTGCTATTTTATTTTAAAAAAGTGTCCTTTTACTTTCTTGATTATGCTTTTATTCAAATAAAAATTCAACCAATTAAGTTGTTCTTTCACTTAAAGATAGATCAACCCTTGTATTTTATAGTATTATTTATAATAAATTGGTTTGAAGTAAAGGAAACAAAATTGATTTTTTTTAAACTTCAAACCTCGTTTTCTCAATACTTTTTTTTGTGGACATAGTACAAATCAATCCTCAGCAAGCGATTTGACATACCTTTTTATTTCAAAAATATTTTTTAGTTTGGTTGGTATTTTGACCTCAAATCCAAAACTACGTTTTGTATGAAACCGGCTGCGCAGCCATTCTAAAATAATTTAATTAATATTGATTGATGTGATATTGAATCTCTTAACGTACGACAATCGGCCTCATCCGAAGCGTCTTTGGGGCAGTTTGTAATGCCGTCGCAGCGATGCAGGACAGACAGACACGTGCCGTCCCCGCACATGAACTGCCCCTGCTTGACGCAGACGTGCACGCCGGACCAGCTACCGTTCCTCCCTAACCGACCTCAACCAGCAATCCGAAAAATGCAGCGGTAAAGAGAACATACACCCATGTCAATACATTGTTATACAGTACATACATATGCAGAATAAGAACCTAGTACAAACTTATTCTAATTATTAAATTAATGATTGTCGATTAACATTTCTAGAAAATATTATGGGTACGATGATGATAATGATGAAAAAATATTAAAATTTAAAACTATACAAAATAATAAAGTCCGTATCAATAAAGGAAGCATAAAACTTTTTGAATTAAAGTTGTTTGTTTTATGGACAAAACAGACTCTTCAGAGCTATTAACCACTCGAGCGCTTTTTGCCACATTATGGCACTATTTCCAATACCTCGGATTGCTTTGTTGCCAAAATGTGGTAAATTTTCAAAACATTTTTTTTTATCAAAACGACTCGATAATATATTGTGGGTACATTCAAAATATAACAAAATAAATATTCTCTAGATAGTTTAAAATGTTTTAAGGTTAAATATTTAATTATATACTTTTTATAAATCCTACAAATATGTGATAACAGGTAAAAGATGGGGGAATTCATTGGCTATATAGAAATATAATCAGTTTGTATGTCTCCATATTCAAATTCGGAGGTATGATTTTTTTAATGTGGGCGGAAAAATTTCCTTTAGCAATCCGAGAAAAAATATTTGAATTGCTCTGTCGCTCCAGTGATTAATAGAATCTGCACAAATACATATACAAATTGTGCTAAAAATGACTTTTTATTAATAATTATATGCTACTTTTGTTGATCGTATTACAAAAAATAAGAAAATAATATTTCAATTTACACATAAAATAATCTAAATTAAAACAATTAACATAGATTGGTTATATATAATAATCAAAAAACCAACAACTTAGCACGTTTTTCATCTGGCGTAGAAGAAAAATCGAATTCAGGCTAGGCGCGAAATGTTACCGGTCTATTCTCTATAATATTATTGCCAGAAATAATACTCGTATGTGACAATGTAAAATCTTGGTCCCGGTATATCAGTCAGTCCGTATCATCACTATGTTCGACTTCCCTCACTCAAATTTAAGCGGTAAAAATCCACCGCTCAAGATTAAGTCATTTTTTAGAAGCCGATGTCAAACATGTCGTTTACATAATTAATTACTTTTGTTTATACATTAACTCCACACAGGAGGCCTCGAGGAAAATAATTTCAGGGTATATCGTCACCTTAAATCAACAGTGAGATATCTTGAAAAATGCTGTTCTGAGATAATAGGACTTTTAGGTTTGCGTGAGTTCTAGCAGAATCAAATTAACAAATGTTGCAGGTTAATGATATGGTATTAGAGAGGTAAATTATTTTACATCGACATAAAATTGTAATAAAAGGTAAATAATTATTTTTTTTCTTACTAATTTTGAAAAGTATATGTAAATCTGGAAATATCTCAATACTGAGATTTTACTTGTAACTCGGGCATTTTTTTTTTAAATATCTCAGTAATGTATCATGTAGAGCTCACAATTTTACATCGAACTGCATACTTATCTCAAAGTGGTTTTTTCGAAGATATCTCACTGTTGCTTTAAGGTGACGATATGTCATCTTTGAAGATGCTGTGTGGAGGGTCTTTTTGAAGAGATGAAGGAGTGAACATGGGTCTTGAAAAGACCCATGTTGTAGAAAGGAAGAAACACAAATTCTTTCCACAGCCGAGCTGTTTATCTCAAAAAAATCTCAAGCGTTACGACATTCCAACCAAGCTTTAAATCAATTTGTACCTCTTGCACTTTAAAATTTTTTAGACTTAGTATTCTATTATTTTTTATACTTATTTATGTTTTTATTATGTATTTTATTAAATTGCAATTTTTTTCTTATTGTATTATACTTGAGACATTTAAATTGTACAATGTTTTGTTCACACTGTTTTCCTGCAGACAAGCTACTTGCAGTAGCTTTGCAGGTATATTGTTAACATGAAAAAAAATCTGTTTTTCTGTAATAAAAAAATAAAAAAAAAAAACTGATGTACCAGTCCTGGGTAAATTGCAAACAAAAAAGTGCTTGATACACACTTTTTTTATTGGCGATTTTTTTTTTAGAGTTTCTTACTCTAAGCATAGTACCTACTGACAAAACTTATACAGAAATGACAAAATACCATATCGAAGCGATGGTTCCGATGGGTTTACACAACTGTTGATATAACAGTAGCGATGTTAAAACAAGCAGTATCTGCTATATCATAGAAAAATATACAACTTTGAGTTGTTTTATACTAAAAAAATAATAAATCCATAGATTTCGTAAATTTTCGTGTAGGTATATCGTTGGGTCCGATGATCCACAACACTATAAGACTATAAGAATACTCTATCTAATAATAAAGCGGTCTTTGTCCAAGTGTTGGAAAGATAGTTTTGTCTAAGGTATTAGTGAAGCACTGGCAGAGGTCTAAACGGAACTTGCGGAACATACCTTCAGGTGGACAGTAGGCCTCATCGGAGCCATCTCCGCAGTTCTGTACTCCGTCACAAACCTTTCTGCTCTCGATGCAGGCGCTATCTCCACATCGGAATTCGTCTTTCAGGCAAGCTACAAGAAATACCACAAATCAACAAGGAATATCTAATAGTTTAACAACGTCACTTGAGGGTCCTAATAAGTGAAAATCTTCCTAGTCGGACAGTCAAAATTTGTTTCATAATAAGGAAGGAGTCCTTTTTTTTATTTTTTTTTATCAATGTTCACACGAAATGTCATTTTTCAACGAAAATTTCAACAGTTCCTAACATAGCGGTCGGTGAAAAATGACATTTCGTGTTTTTAAATTTAAAAAATTACCATTAAAATGCACTTTTTTCAAAATTTCGGTAACTGAATTGATTAGTACTAGATAATATCTAACTACAACTTTTTAAAATTATTTTTTTCGTCTATATTAAGCGTGTCCCGGTTTTGTAAATATTTTCCCTTATTTTTCACACAATCAAGGACCGGGTGACATCACGAACTCTCCCGCACGGTATTATACTCTTGCCGGCGTTTTGGCGGACTTTAATAAAATTCAAACTTGTAGAATTAATTTAATTATGAAAACTAAACTTTAAAAAAAAACGTCAAAATATTTTTCACTCAACTTCCCTATTGTCACTAGATAATCGAGAGAAGCAAAACGAGATCAGACTCGGTCTTCGATGAACGGAGGCCATCGAAGTAGTGCAAGACAGGGACAAGACAGGCACCGTAAATAAGATGAGATGATGAGAAGATCGTCACCTTAATATTGGATGATTTAATTTAAAGTCACCCCAATACTGGATAATTGATTTTAACACAATCACAATACTTTCGATAATTTAATTTAAAAACATCACCTCATTAAGAGCGATTGACCAGCGGCTGAGAATAAAAGTTTAAAAATGCTTGCAACTGTTCAGTGAGGTTCCAATGAGAAAGATCGATTGTTCCCCGTATCAAATTTTTTAAATAAAAAATTTAATATCGACTTATTACATTCAAAACTTGCTTTAATATATACCTATATTAAAGTAAACAATAAATATGCTCAAAGCGCACGATGATAAATGATTAAATATCGTGTACTTCTTGTGAGTATTTTTTGATCATAAGTATTTATTATTTTTTTTAATAATGTCTAAACAAAATAAGTGTGTAAAATTTTTTTTAAATATTTTAGTTTGTCACAAAACACGTTATCGGAGTTATTTTATAATGATTTTAATTTAACTAAAATTAAAATTCTCAAAACTGTGTTGACTAGATTATGTATTGATTTATTTTTTTGTATAATTATATGATTTGAAATTTGTGTTGTGTAATAGAATCTATCGTTTGAAAATTTAACAAATCTGCCAACGACCAACGGTATAACCTTAATATCTTAAAAATACACTTAGTTTTTCAAAATTTTAAAACTGCGTGTACCAGATAAAACAACAATCTTTCAAAATCAATTTATGTTTTTTTGTAAAAAGAGTCAATACGTCTAGAATTTAATTTAAAAAGGACTATTTCCGGTATTCTCTGGTTTTACCCTCTTAATGCATCGTTTAATTTCACATCAGCAGATCATTTCTAATGAATACTTGATAAAGGCCTATAAAGCTAATGCCAAGCCGTTGGTGTTTTGAGCGTTACATACCGGGTAAACTTTGAACCATTTTAAAATTTTAAATCAGCTTTGACAAATTTATCGCTATTTGAAGAGCTGTCAACATTTTTTTTTAAAATGGGACCCAAAGAATTGAGGAGCAAAAAAAAATCCCGTGACACTGATTAATTTCAATCATCTCAGCGGTTACCTCCCAAATACATCTACCCTTAGAATTCAAGATCGTTTAATCAATGACACATTTATAGCCTTGCTAAGAAACGTGTTTTAAATTTTTCATAACTAATAAAAAAAATCGTTAATGAACGGTACATGGTTGTTTGTCAGTTGTGTAAAATTTAGACCCCCGATTATTAGTAAAGAAGTTAGTGAGAAGTAAGGATGGGAATGAGCATATGAACAGGAGGCATGGACAATGGACACGTGTCAATAGGAATAAATGAGATGTGCCGAAATATCAGATTACCTAACCTAAAGAGTTAACAGAGTCTGGATTAAGTTTATGGCATATAACAATATTTAATCAAATCCTTTTAAGGTGTTTTAGAATTACGTTACCTCTTGTTGTTACCGATTTATTGAGGACAGGATGATAATTTATTAAATTTATTACTCGCAATAACACAAACAACCTTGTGCAAAGTAAATTGAGAACATTGTAAATACAGAACGATGTATTTGAAATCTCAAAACTTATTCGCTCATCCCGTAGAAAAGTGTCGTAAGTCATAATTTTCTATCACTGAAGTAGAAGATAACAATAAAAATACAAATTAAAAAATGAAAATGAACAAGACATATAAAAATAAAAGATAACGGTCGCAACTGGGACTCGAAACCATAACCTCTCGACTTACCGGGACGGTTTGATAATAGGTGGCAATAACCGAATTGGTAAAAGCGCCCGTCCCGGTAAGATAAGAGGTTCTGGGTTCGAGTCCCAAATGCGACCGTTATCTTTTATTTATATGTTCTTGTTCATTTTAATTTAGATTATTATAGTAATCTTCTTCTTCAATGATATATTACATTAATGGGAATAACCTTCAAAAGTTATAAAAAGAGAGATTTTTCTTGTAAAACTTTCATAATTTTGTAATTAACTTTTTAGCGGCTTTTGGTGAGTGTATATATAGTATAAGAGGTATAATGCTGATTAATTCTGATGACTTACATTTTTGCATCTTTTAAACGAATATTGATGTTTTGAATAACTCATTGAATAATACACGGAGAAAAATGTTATTTGAAAAAACGAACATTTTAATAGAAAAAACGAACATTTTATTCGTAGAACGGTTAAAAACGGGACTGAAAAACTTACGAACAAATTAACAGGTTTTCAATGTTTATTGGCGGGAACATTAAGAATAATTTGTTGGTATACGTAATAATTTCGTACGTATTTTACCGCCAATAAACATTGAATCACTGTTAATTTGTTCGTAAGAACTTCAGTCCCGTTTTTAACAGTTCATTTTTCTCCGTGTAGAAATTCGCTCTTACAACACTAAGGAGAAAGGAATAAAGAAAGTAGTGTGTGTTTTACTTACGGCAACCCTTCTCGTCCTCGCCACCCAAGCAATCCATAACCTTATTACACTGCCGGAATCCCTCCAAGCATGTTCCATCTTTACAAATGAAGTCATCGCCCTTGCATGCGTCTGGGGAAGAAGAAACAACACAAAATTATAATCCATTTTTTCCACAAATAGATGATAACATTATTAGATTGACCAGTTGACAAATACCACATCTCCGAAAAATAAAAATTTGAGTATGTTTTATGTTATTTTTTTAATGTGAATACATCACAAGAGACCCAACTGTCTCCCGTCCGTAGCCAGTGAGACTATGGCACCCCCGATTGGGGTATGTTGTGAGGCTGGAGGTAAGTGGGGAAGGGAAGGAAATGGGGAAGAAGAAGGTGGGGAAGTACCTGACTATTCAGATCTAATACGGCTAAAGCTATTTTTAAGCAATGTTTCAATTCTGAATGGTGGTCTTACCAGGGCGATACTGAGTGTCTTGAACGTGCCGCAAATATTCGTTATATATATATTTTTTAAAATGATTAATTTGTGAAAACACAAAACAATCAAATAAAATTTATCCTCCTCCGGAGCTCTAAAAAAAAAGTGTATCTACCCTCAATCTGGTACAATACTCTGTTACTTACAGATAATGGGTATACCCACGAAGCTGGAGGCGGCTAGTACATTATAATGTAAACATGTAGGGTGACCATAATATTGAGATTTGATTTGAAATAAAAAAATGCTATTAATTTGAAAAGGACTAAGATTAAAAAAATAAATATATCTATATAATATAGTATGCTATTAATTTTGCAGTACTGAGATGAAAAACAATATATATTAATATACTTTTAGTTTATAAAGGACAAAGAAGAATAAATCAATTGGCAATCCTCAGCTAACACAAATAATTTAATGTTCCTTTTAAAAATTCCCAAGGAATTAGGTAACTTTACATGTTCTGAGGCCCTAGCACACTCAATCGATAACGATCGGTAACTTCTCATCGTTCCCTAGCATGACTACACAATGACTAAGTGTCTTTAACATATTCGACATCAACTGTTGTTTGTACGTTAGCGATGTCCAGTTGTCCTAGGGAACGATGAGAAGTTACCGATAGTTATCCTATCGATTGTTTTCGATCGTTATCGATCGTTATTGTTATCGATTGTTATCGATCAATATATTAAATATGAGTGGACCCTAATATACTATGCTTCCCGGTGTCATTTTCGAACATATTTAATATTTACAATACATACACTTGTAAATAATATTTGATTTACAAGTAGGGTGAACATTCGAATATTATTTTCCGCATTCTCTCAAATAAAAACGTATTATTGAAGAAGAAGATAACAATAATAATCAATTTTTTTTTTTTAAATATGAAAATGAACAAGACACAGAAAAATAATAAAAGATAACGGTCGAAACTGGGACTCGAACCCAGAACCTTACGTCTTACCGGGACATACACCTCTACCAATTGGGCTACTGCGATCTATTATGAGACTGTCGTACTTGTCAACTTCATATTTCAAATTTCAGAATTAACAATATTATAAGTAAGCTTCTGGGTTCGAGTCCCAGTTGCGACCGTTATCTTTTATTATTTTTATTATTATTGTTATCTTCTTCTTCAATGATATATTACATTGAAGGGAATAACCATCAAAAGTTAAAAATAGAGTTTTTCTTATAAAAAAATGAAAAAACTTATTACTTGATATCTGGATAATCGATATTATAATCACCATCTCCACCGTTAGAAAACTAATTTTCTGGTAATAGTAGCGTAAATGAATCGTTTATTCAACATTTTTATATAATAATAAAAAAAAAATTGTATCAAGAGTAGAAAATAAAAAAAAATAAAACTTTCTGTTCTCCCAACCTGAAACGAGTGATGTAAATTGATAAATCTCTTCTCTCTTCAAAGTGCTCAACACCAACACGTAGCGTGGGCGGATGGATTACGAAGATCGGAGAACATATTGGTTGGAGCAGTAATCCGGAGCACAGAAAGGTGAAGAGGCCCTCGAATCGGAAACTTCACCTTCACCGAAACGTCTCTCCACCAATCCTCCCCATTCCTTAGATATCCGATCGGCAAAATGCCGGCAACATAACCTTTACGGAACGCCTTTGGAAACATGATATCCTTGTACGATGAATAGTGAAGGCCTTCGACAAATTTGCCACGATTAACATTATTATTATTAAGAATAAAATATGTTATGTATTCTACAAGAGCATCATTTAAATGCATAGCATTCGTATAATAAGCTATGCGTAGTGCGGTCTTCTACTCGGTTGACTTTAAATTACAAGAAAAACGAGAAACTCGGTATAAAATCTATCAGAATATTTGAAATTGAATATTTTATTGATAGCGAACTCTAAACTCGGTGTGTGCAATCATTTATTTTATTTTCATTTTAAACAACTTTATTTCGGTAGATGTTTTAAACACAATGTACCTACCAGCGGTAGTAATTGTTTGTCCTTTTGATACACCATCAAGAACATCTTAAATACGTTTTTTTTTACATTTAAACAAAAAAAATGATGCTACGTTTATTCAACGAATGACGGACAAAAACAAAGAGAGGAGTTGGCACACCAGAAAACGATTGTCGGCCACAAAACAAAGAGAAATAGCCGGAGAGAGAAGTTTGCACACGAGAAAACGATTGTCGGCCACAAAACAAAGAGAAAGAGCCGGAGAGAGAAGTTAGCACACGAGAAAACGATTGTCGGCCACAAAACAAAGAGAAAGAGTTGGAGAGAGAAGTTGGCACACGAGAAAACTATTGTCGGCCACAAAACAAAGAGCAATAGCCGGAGAAAGAAGTTGACACACGAGAAAACGATTGTCGGCCACAAAACAAAGAGAAAGAGCCGGAGAGAGAAGTTGGCACACGAGAAAACGATTGTCGGCCACAAAAAAAAGAGTGAGAGCAGGAGAGAGGAGTTGGCACACCAGAAAACCCTCCACAAATAGTTACCTCAATCTTACGATTATGTAGTATTTTTGTAAGGAAGACCGAAGACGGTATAACAACGAAAACATATTCAAATTGTGATAAGTGACAATGTTTATTAAGATCAACATTTATTGTTTTTTTTTACTATTTACTGTTTATATTGCGCATGGGAGTAATGCACTCGTTGACGAGGATCGTTACCAATCTAGGCGCAGTTCCTTATTATGTAATTGAACAATCCTACATGAGCATTGACAACAGCGTCAGTGGTGTATTCGTTAGGCACTTCAATTTTAATGATTGTTCTCTGCTTGACCCCAATCGTAAACTAGTCAAAACGTATATATATATATATATATATATATATATATATATTGGCAATAATTAATGGTTATTCAGGTAAAGATAATTAGTTCCGTGGTGTTAAAATAGTGTTTTTTAATAATTTATTCCTCCTCATAAGTGCAGCAAGCCGATGCAGGTTTTAATGTGAACTTCAGTTTAACTAAAGAACTACTACGGCTTTAGCTGGTGGTAAAGGTTATGTTTACGCTGAATTATCGGGCTTTAGTTGACTACTCCATTATGAGAGGGAAGGTACACGTATTACGTGTTCAATTAATATACTCGGGATAGTGGGATTCCCTTTAAAGTTCGACGGTTTAGGGGTTACTTGGCTGTAACAACACAGTTTTATATTTTTAAAAATAAAATAACAACAATATTTTTCAAAAACTCCGTAGCGCAATGGTTCACGAATTCGCCTCTGAGTTAGTAGGTTTCATTTTCAGAATAATAAACAAAGATAAATATACAAACAAAGAAAAATAAACGTCAAAAGTTTTTATTGTGGCAAACGAATAAAATTATTAAAAAAATCTTTGACAAGATTAGGAAATCAATGCCAAATACAGCAGGATTTTAAGTAATAATATACTGGTAAGGTATATAATATCTATACAGCGACTTATGACGTCCTCCGTGGTCGAGGGGTAAGGCTCTCGACTAGCAATCCGAAGGTTGCAGGTTCAAGTCCCGGCGTGCCCAAGTAAATTTATTTTTATTGAATTGTGTTATTATACAATTTTTTGACCAACATTCAGAATTGAAACATTAAAAGTTAAATGGTTTTAACCTTATTTGGTGACCAGATCTGAATAGCCTGGTACTTCCCCACTTTCCTCTTACCCATATCCTTCCCCTACCTATTACCTTCAGTCTCACAACATACAACAATAGTCTCACTGGCTCCAGGAGCTTGGGAGCGTTTGTGACTAATGTGCGGTATTCTCATAATAAGAAAGGACGGTTAGTGTAAAAATATAAAGAAGGAGAAAATTTGGAGATGCAATCAAGTATTCCTGAGGAGTCAATGTGAATACATAAATATTATGCATATAATAAGATTATTCTAACCAAGTTTTGTTTTGACAAAAGCATTTTTTTTAAATAAATCGAGTTGTTAAACTAGAAAGCAAATTATTTACCTAACTGTTATCAGATTAAAGCTTTCATAAGATATTCCAGAAATGGTATTGATGAAATGGCTTTTTAAAGTCATTGCTAGGATTGTTAAGATTGTCCAAAACTAAAAATAATCCCACCACAATTCTTAAAGCCACAAAACGGTGAACAATGAAGGTGGAGCAAGCAAGGACTACAAGCATACACGGGACGTGATCTATATGCTTGAAACTTGTACACTCTTCACAATAAGGCGGCCACGTCTCTACCATTTGTCAAAGGTGTTAACTTTGGGAGCTGCTCCATTTTATGATAAGAATATTTATATATTCAAAGTTTTTAATCTTAACAACAACCCTCTTGTATCGTCCATGTCCTCAAAGTGCGGTGAATATCAACAACCCACGCGGAGTTGTTTGCATTCTAAGTCAATTGATCGACATCAAAAAACAATAAATATTCCAAATGCTGCTACGAAATCTATAAATTGTTACAAAATTTGATATTATTCAACATCACAGAATAAAAAGAATAAAGTTTTTTCCCTCCAAAAAAATCCCAATCCCAAGTTGCCGTCTGGAGCCAATGAGACTACAGCATTCCCAAATTCCCAAGCTGTGAGGCTGAAAGTAGTGGTGAGTGGAAGGAGATGTGGAAGAGGAAGACGTGGAAATACCTGGTTATTCAGATCTGGTCACCAAACACGTTGGAATAGCGTGATAAGTCGTGTACACAAAGTTATTGGTTTTTATTTAATTATACTCATAATGGTTACGGGCGATCCATTTGAGTACCGCTGTCGAGCAATGGGAAATAAAATCAGCAAATTGCACACACTATAAAAATGTTTTCGATCGATGTCCTCCAATTTCTATTTACGAAAGTGAAATTTGTATTAGAAATATGATACACAAACTAATAATTTCAATTGATAATATTATTGATGTTGAGTTTGGTTTGTGGTATCGGCAGATTGTTCTTACGGTGCTCCAATTGTAGTAGTTTTGTTATGAAACATGAATTAACTCATATCGTCGTTGCATATAGAATATGAACCATGTGAGACTGATAACATTATGAGAAAATCGATAAAAACTGTTTGAAAAAATAACGAAACGGAAAACAACAATTCTATTTATCGACAAAGTAGTAAAAATATATTTTGTTCATTATAAGAATATATTTATGGCAAACATCGATTATTTTATGCCAGAAAATTGAATTTTAAAGCGTTTTTCTCAGATGATTCATATTCTGTGCACAGTTTTTTTCACATGGTTCATATTATATGTATACAGTTTTCGACATAATAATGTTAATTTATTAAAATTTGACAGCTAGGCATCACAAAATGATAATAATATTGTGTACATACCAAGGCAATTGAATGTGTAGAGGTATGCAGAAGATGTGACTTTAAAAAAATAAATTATTTTGTACTATTTTGATTGTCCTGGCATGGTTTATTTTCTATTGCCTTAAATATTTGATATTATTACATGGCTCATATTGTAGAAGATGGAGAAAAAAAAGAAAAATAACTGTATATTTAACTCATTGACGATATATTACTAAGTGTTATATAAAATAAGTACCGTGACTTATTGTTACAATTTAAATTATAATTATTTTCACAGCATCATTTCAACACGCAACGTTAACCATGATGGTGTGCAAAGTGTCGGTCAGTCCTATACGTGCCGATCACGATAATATTATAACAATATTCCACACCGGAATATATAATATAGAAAAAAACTGTATTTCGCCCACACATTGTTTAGAGAATTTTACACAACATTTGAATGACTTTAAAGCTGTTGAGTCAATTTAAAATTTTTCCGGAACGGCAGAGTACCTATCCGCCCTTCTGAATATTGTAAACGACTAAAAAAACATTATGTAGGTAATATATGTTTATGTTTAATATATAATAATACCTAACACCTAGTAAGTATTATGATTAAATACTTAACAGAATAATTTCATAAGAAGTAAATAAACGCCAATCTTTTAGACCGGCCTGAACATTATACGGTCCATTCTCAGACAGTTACTTTTTATTTTTTATTATTTAATAAACTTTTATAAGTTACAGTTATTTGTCATTTTTTCAACTACCATGCTAGACTAATTAATGACTGTGTTGTGGTAGTAACTGACTTTAAAACGAACGTACTGATACGTACAGTACTGACTTTACAATGAAGGTAAGCAAAAGAGAAAGAAGCGGAAAACATAAGAGTGACAGAGAAAGGCGTAGGAGGGGAGGCTTTCCTCTTTTTTTGTGTGTATTATACTTAACATTTAATACACATACTTAACATTCTAACTATAATACATTCTTATACTTTCAGTATATATATAATGAATTTATGCCACCATTCTTAAAATAGTTCATCGTGTAATTAACCCCTAAAAAAATTGGCGTATTTTGTCAATATTCCCGCTTTGCAATAAAATCCAAATAAATGGAACATTTGTTAACATATTCGAAAACTAAAAACTGTTTTCGAAAGGTGATGAAATAGGCTTTCAAATTTCTATATTAAAAATTACTATGTATTTTTTTAAATACAAATTTTTTTTGCGAAAACTTTCAAAAGTTTTAAAAATGGCTCACTTTACTTTTTTTTCTAACTAATATTACTGATAATAAAAAAAACATAAAACACATACTTATTTCATTAGAGAAATGAATTATAAACCTTACTGTCACCTCACTTTATTCGTTTCATGTGAAAAAAATTCTTAAAAAATTCACAAAGTTCCATAATTTTTTTTCAAATTGCTATCGGAAACTTTGGTTTCAGAAAGGGGTAAATTTTAATTTTTTGTGGTTTTCTTTTAGATTTGAATATACAGTTTGTTGTATTCTCTTTCCAATACCGTTTAGATCACATTTATGACTATGATAGTAAGGGAAAAACAACGATTTCTGTGAGACCTATGTGAGCTGGGACAAATATGGTCTCCTGTGATTAAACGGGTTAATGGTTATTGTAATTTATATAATTGCCTTCCAGATGATATTAAAAACGAAAAAAGTGTGTGTAAATTTAAAAAAAAAAAAAAAAAAATTTATTCACAAACAACAATATAGTGAAAGTGAATAATATTCTATGATAATATATTGTATAATAATATAATGTTATCTACTAATGTAATGTAATTTAATTCAAATTCCAGTTAAGTAAGTAGAGAATGTTATTTTCTTTTTTTCTGGAATAAAAAAACTTAAAAACAAAAATCAAAAAAAAAATGGTTAAATGGTTAAATGGTTGCCTTCCAAGCTGTTGATCAGGTGTCAATATTATGATTTTAAACTTTTTTTTAAAAGTTTTTACGTTGCGTTGAACTTTTAAAACATTTGCGTTAACCTTGAGATTCAGAGTTTTCGATGCTGAATCTGTATTCATGTGTATGCATCTATACTTACACACCTATATGTACAAATTAATTCAATTTCACTGCCATTTGTCACCATCTAGTTACATTGAAGAGAATTGCTCGAAAACATAAATATGACATAACTTCGAAGACGCAGTAGTAATTTGATGCATTTCATGAGTTGCATTGACTTCGGAAGTGTTTAGTTGACACCGAGTAGTGTGTTAGCCACCGGACCACTGAGACGGCCGAGTTTTAAACGCTTTAAATAAGTACTTCGCGCTCGGCCACGTAACGAGGAACAATCGCTCGGCATTTAGTACAAGTGTAAAGTGTACAGTACAGTGTATGCACCTACAGGCTGGTTGGCTGGTTGGCAGTTTGACACAGTTCTAGTTATGTGTAATTAGCTTTGTACCAACCGCGAGCTAATTCATTTTTCAGCCGCGCTATCCGCGGGCGGAAACAATACTTTCTAGGGACGTTTTGCGCGGATCCGGAGCTATTTCGGATTATTTATCAATCGCGAAATCTCCGCTGGCGAAGGCTTTCGCTGTAAACATGAACAATTCCTGTGATCGGCCTAAATCTAATTGTGTTAAGCCTTGGAATGTTGTATATCATTTTCATATACAAAGAACGAAATATGATTTTATTTGATGTTATACAAACGTTTTCTTTTAGTTTCAAGAATTGAGAAAATGATTTAAAAAACTTTAATAGCAGTCACAAATACCACATAATATGTATAAACATGTAATCCTTTAATATCAGTCACAAATACCACATAATATGTATAAACATGTAATCCTCCGTTCACCTGTATTCTATAAAAAATTAACTCATATATTTTTTTTATGTTTTAACTCGTGTTTAACATAAATATGTTTTCCTAAGTGGAAGCATCGCTTTGGTTGCTTGAAATGGCTGTAACTGTGCTACGAAACTGTAATTATTATACAGAGCTTCCCAAACTTTCTTCCCATCCATTTTTGATTTCCCCGTTCACAACAATCTTTGTAAATGCAGATACGATAGTTTCAATGACTTCGAGCAGTTGGGACTAATTATTTGAGATCATCACATCAAAAAATAATATTAATGTTCCCCTCTGAAAACATGACATACTGACTATGAGAAAATAGAGTTAGGAGATCAGCCTTCGAAAAAAGACATGGTAACGCTTTAAAAAATCCACTTCTCAACAATTCTGGTGTAATACTGCGAGGATAATATATATTATGTAGTTCGTAGAACCACGTGGGGGCGTGCTATTCAGACACGGCTAAGACTCGTCCATTACTCCCCAAGCCTCTCGTAAAATTTAAAATACCACTTGTACCAGAGATTTATCCTACGCAAATGTGCCGAGGACGACGTGTTGCGATTGAAGGAAAAACTTTTCCCTGGGAATTCTAACGGCCTGTTCACCTGTCATTATTTCGGCTGTAAATCCCAGCGCGGTGTTAAGATATGTTTTTTTATGTAAATGCAGATGTTTCGGATAGTTCCCCGTTGTCGCGGTAATCTCGGACCCGCCCGGGGACAAACCGTCTCAGGACTTGCAAACTCTTTCTTTTTTAGGGAGATGAATAAAATTTGAAAAAAAAAAACATCGGAAAAAACACTTGCAAATACGCAGGCTTCTCTGAAAACGCATTTTCTAGTGAGGCGGGTAAAAAGGTAACATTTGTTCACAAGAAAAAACGAGCCCAGACAACAAGTCACTATCTTATACTGGAAAAAAAATGTATTGGGAGTTTAAAAGCTCCCGTCATCTTTTTCTAGGCAATAACAGTATTGAAAAGAACATCGCTAATGGTTACCATTATTGCCAATGTAGTTAACATTGACCATAAAATACGCTTGGAGCAATTTTACTCCTAGTATGAACAGAACATTGCTGTGCTGAATTAGAGTCATCAACATGACACATTATATTGACTTAATGACAACATATATGATATATTAACAAAGTATTCAAATTTCGATGCATTCACAAAACACACTCACGAACGGTTAACCTTCTATCTGATTATTATATAGTATATCGTCAGAAAATAGTATCTAATAAAAATAAAATAATACCTGTTGTAGATTGAAAACAGATAGAAGTAGTGTGGAGAAGTGACTTAAATTAGTTAGGGTTCACACCCATAATCTGTGGGGCCATCGTTCTGTGTGCATTGTATTGTGTAACTTGGAAGATCTGCGAGACTGGCTTTGTGTCTTGTCAAAACTTCGCGTATTCGTATATACTTACTCGTAAATAGTCGTAATACCAGTTTGTAACTTATTAAACGAGTACTTTCCTGTTGCAGAGCATTGTTTGGGATTATCCAATGTTATACAGCAGATCTTGAAAACCCATCACAATAAATGTGAACAATTTTGTACATTTTTTTCTCAGAAAAAAAAACTGAGTATAAAAAGTGGCTAATGTTTGGTGCTGTAATGCAAGTAGATTAAGATGAATTGCCTCGAGAGTAGTGACCCTATACCGGAGGTCTTAGACTAATTGCTGAAAATTTATAAAAAGCTCAATAATTGATTTATTATTAGATGATTAAGTGAGACTTACGGTTTTGGATCAAAACAAACTGAGTGTGCAGCACATACTTTGAATCAAATTATCATAGCTAGAATATAGAAACTATCTTGGGTAAATGTTAATCGAAAAGTAAATAGTAAAACCATTCAGGCATATTAGATTTGTCAAAGAATTGGTATATAAAAATGCACAAATCCGTCATTTTAAATACATGTAGGATTACGAAAGATTTTTTAAATATTTATATTGAGGGATCAGTAGGATTTATCGGTAAAATTTAATAGTCTGGTACGTTAACATGTTGTTCTTGTAATGTTTTGTATTAATTACACTTATATAATACACTTACATACCGTGGATTTACTAGATGATCATTTTTATGGAAAAGTGTGTGAAAGGGTTTAGTTTTCCTATGGGGAAAACTAAACCCGGACCTAAAAGTAATATGTATCTATTTACTTGCTCACATAACTACGTCAACTAATGTATGGTGTAGAGCATTGATGAATAGGGGTAAAGTAAAAATTATGTTAAAAATTTGGTCATAAAACGAGTAGATTATACGAGAGTTTACATCGTGATCCCCCACCATCAATATCATGAGAACATTTTGTACAAGAATAAAAACAAACTTTGAATACATTATATACCCAACAGGATAACAGCGGCGAGGACTAGTGTAAGGATCCTCGCGACCGCCAACACGTCCTTGGTAATCCCTGCAGTTGAGCCTTGCTCGCCGGCTCCCCTAACCCTATCACGTACAATCTGCTCTTGCGGGTCAGGTGCGCTCAACACGCTCGCGCATATTAACACCTGCTGCCTCGCAGAACAACACGAAGGCACGCCATATCCCCGCAAGGGGAAGGGAAGAGCAGAGGAAGGTCTTAGAGTTTTGAGGAAACGCCACTTAACACATTAGACTTCAATAGTTCACGTGAATATATAACCACTACACGGAGAAAATTTTTATTCGAAAATACGATCATTTTATTCGTAAAAACGGTTAAAAACGGGACTGGAGTTTTTACGAACAAATAAACAAGGTTTCAGTGTTTATTGGCGGAAACATGTAAGAAAAATTTGTTGGTATACGTAATTTCGTACGTATACCAACAAATTATTCTTACATTTTCCCGCCAATAAACATTGAAACCCTGTTAATTTGTTCGTAAGAACTTCAGTCCCGTTTTTAACCGTTTTTACTAACATTTTTTGCCGTGTACAGTTCACATATTATGGAAACAAAGCTACAATCAAAATAAAATCTTTTATGAAAGTAAATATATATTTATGAAATAAAAATATCGATCACATATAAGAGGAGTATTTAGTAAAGATAAAAACAGAACTTAACAAAAGGTAGGTGGTACACAAAATGTTATCTTTCACATAATTAAAGATCAGGTTTGGATATTTTTTTATTCTATTTGACAATCATTTTTGGAAAAAAGATAGGCGTAATATTAAATGATTTCATGAACACTACAACGCGATCTTTGGTACTTTTATTCGGGACCTAGTTCAAGGGGTTGCCCACCTTACAGAATACAGAAGAAACAGTATAAACATGTTTATATTCCATACATAGGAGGGCAGGATGTAGGAAGGTAACTACTAATGCTGATAAATCGGATGAGTGTGTATTTTCAGCATTTTACCTAAACGCTGTTTTACTATTAATGGCCAGACACTCAGTAACAGTTGACCCAAGTTAGGGGAAAATAATAGCTTTTGGCTGGGACGTCTGTCTCCAGCAAACAAATGGACACTCGCTGTGACAAAATTTCATGAAGAGTGAAAGCGTTAAGTTTTGTACAGCTATTGTCCATTACTTCTAATCCCGTCCAATAAACTGTACATATCGAAAGCCTTTAATTATTACTTTGCTGACTTGTGATTCGAATAATTGGGTATGGAAGAATCTAAAATATTCAAACGCGACCGATTAATATCAAATTTAATAATGTATTTATTTAGCTGATGTTGGCTTTTCAATCGATTGTCAAATAAACGCCTCGACTGGCCAAATCGAAACAATTGACCGATTATTGTGATATTAACCTATACGATGATCGTTTAAATATTCATAAAGTAAATAATGACACCTGAACCTTAAGCCAAGGGATAACTGGCACGTTTTAATAATTTGTCGAAGATTATCATTATGGTAATTCGATAATTTTACAAATAATTATTAGACAACTATGTAGTTGTGAGTAAATATTAAAAGGCTCAATGTTTATATATTTTCCATAACGTATTTCAAACACAACACCTACGTTTGTTTTGTAACCAACAAACCGTTACATTTTAAACTCGTTTCATTTTTCTATTGTTTCATATATGTCCGAAATGATCACTCACTGAAACACAGAAAAATCAGCCGCTCATTTGTTGAAAAGGTCATCCCCATATCTACTCTAAACAAATAATAATATTTGGGAAGCTCAATCACTTAGCCCAATCACGGGTAAAATTTTTGTTTGTACAATCAATAGTCGCATGTGAATTATTCAATTTCGTAAACAAATAAAAATGTACTAAAAAATTATTTTTTTTTGTATTTATGTCTACGACGCTTGAACAAAACAATTGTTTGATGAATTTACTCAATTTTTTTATTCTTAACTGTAGGTACACTTAATACAAAGCTAGTCTTTAATGTAGGGACGTTTCAGGCGAACTTTGGGAGACCACCATTTATTTAGCGAAATTGTTTTTATATTCAGCCACAGCAATCTAAAGATCATTAGATCTCAGTGGCCGAATTGGAAAAGGCGCATGTCCCGGTTAGACGTGAGGTTCTGGATTCGAGTCCCAGTTGCGACATTATCTTTTATTATTTTTCTGTTTCTTGCTCAATTTCATTTTTAAAAAAAGATTATTATTGTTATCATCTTCTTCAATGATATATTACATTGATGAGAATAGCTTATATAATTATTAATTACCAGTTTTGTATTTTCTATTTTACATCACATCCCCGGGATGGCATAAGAGTTATTTGTGGGAGGAGTAAAGTTTTTTTTTCTTTTCAAATCTTGCCAAATTTTTGACAAGAGTTAGTTTACTAATAAAGCGTTCTACCTATTTTCCCACGCGATAAGTAGGATTACCAGAGAATTATCCCTGAACTTCATATATAAAAGAGCTACACCTACACGTGTTCGTATAACTGAGAAGCGTTAAAAACACATTCATTACTTTTTTATTATATGATTCCCTGTAATACACCAATACCGTAGGCGTATAAAGCAGTTTCGAAACATGACTTTGCAGGAATCCCGCGAAACAGAAATAAAAGCAAAAGGAATGCTTTGAAACGAAAGCAAACCGGCGAATGTATTGTTTGTGAGGCGTACAAAACACCTTGGCACATAACCCACAGGAAGGACTGGTGTGAGTCGAGGAGCTAATAAATTGTAAATCGACATATAAATCATTTCAGCCAGTCAGTCTGTGCGGTGGAAAAATGGCAGTATTTCCGATATCCGGTTCCGCCGAACCGGCGCGGGCGGGGAGAGAATGCGCGGGAAACCGTGCTCGGACTCGCTGTGCCGACCTCCGACCGTAGGTCACAACCAACAGTCATGACGCTTAACAAACACACCAAAAGGAGAAACAACCGAAGCCAGAATCCGCACTTTTATAAGATGTGGTAACCCTGTACAAGATTTGCCTCGGAAACGGTTTGTCGAGATTTCAGGAGTGCGGTTGTTAGTGAAACGAATAAACGATCGCTTTCAATCGGCGATCATTTTTATTACATATTAGTAGTAACAGGGCTTTTTCGTAAGACTTTCAACTTTACCTTCTTGTTGTTGCACAAATAACTATTATTTTTAGTGTTTTTATTATATTTTTTGATAGTTTAGCAGATATTTTCAAAATAAATTGAAGTGACGATCAGAGTGCAACACAGTTGCGTTGATAATATTATCTCTAAATAAATAGAAAATCTCTAAAAAAACGATGCAAATTTCATGACGGCAGAACTCTCCTTTCTAAGATATGTGTTATGTTTGCAAACATAATTCTGTTATAAGTACCAATGGTAGTCTAAGAATATTTTTTTCTGGACCAAATATTTTTTTGTTCTGTACACGGAGAAAAATGTTATTCTAAAATACGATAATTCGTAAAAACGGGACTGAAGTTCTTACAAACAAATTAACAGTGTTTCAATGTTTATTCTTACATTTTTCCGCCAATAAACATTGAAACACTGTTAATTTGTTCGTTAGAACTTCAGTCCCGTATTTAACCTTTTTTACGATTAAAATGATCATATTTTAGAATAAAATTTTCTCCGTGTACCCCGATTAAAATTTCCCTGATAGCGACACGTTTTCATATTAAATAACTACCTACCGATTTAAGTCCGTTCGAGTTCGGTTAAGGGTTGGTTAGTTGTATTACATTACCATGATAATGTTTACTAAACAAGCCCCTTTTAGCCCCATTTAGTCTCATTTAGCCCCCTTGGCCCCTTCAGCGAGAGGACCTCCACCCCCCCCCCCCATCCCTTCTGCCGCTGGGATGGGTGCATCAGTCTCGCGTCATTATCCCGGGCCCTCTCAGCTAATCGGAATGGGAAACCGCCTAATGGTTACGTCTGCCATAAATATTAACATTTTCTTTTTAAAGTCCTAGATTTACATTCTTAGTAGCGCGGAGCGTTTCCATTCCCTCACACGACAAAAAAATGAAGAGATTTCTACAAAAAGCATTTTATCTTTTAAGATGTTAAATATGTGTATGTTTCTTATGCTGGGGCCGCATCTGCGCCTATCGTCCCGAAGTAATGCGTGCCGATACTTCGTACGTTTGAAAATTTGAAAAAAAGTATACATTTGGCATACAATGGCCGGTCACATTTGCGCGAATTGTGTCATAGCACGAAGTTTCGGGACGATAGTCGCAGATGCGGCCCCAGCATTTCCCATCCCGAGGTAGAAACAAAATACACGGTGGGTTGGGGAGACAGGCTTTATTTCTATATTGGAAAGACCTGTTTGATTCTATGTGTTATCGGTTTAAATTTTTTACTGTCCAACCAAGTCGGTAGGTACTAATACACTTGTCAATAATGGCGTGCCGTTCATAATACGCAATTATTTAACATTATTAATTGAAAAACTAGAAAAAAAAAACAATTTAAATAAATTACAAACTTGCTTTACACTATTCATGTTTACGTTTATAATAAAATCAACAAAGTTACAACACATTGCTGTGTAACTACTTTAATAGTACCTTAAATGCTAACTCTATACAAATCGCACCACGGTTGAATTTGGCAGCCACCTCTGGTCTGGAGCCCCACAATACTTGAAAAAACTCTCGTTTCTGTGCAGACACAGGCGATCCGTTTGATAGATTCTCCCGTTTTAACAAACGGATTGCAATAATTAGAGCACAGGCGTCGGGTGGGAATGCTGTCCTTGTTCTACCGGTATTTCAATGGAAGTACTCCGAGGAACTAGCACCATTGATGTAAATAGTCGGGAAACATGCCAAACGCGCGCCCAACATATGTACACGGTTGACATTTGTCACACGAGAACGGGTGGTTTCTACGACTCGTTCTTGAGTTCGACAGCTGGGCGACGATTTGCCGGCATCTGTGTTTCCTCCCGCCTACAACATGGGTCTCTTCAAGACCCATGTTCACTCCTTACTCTCCTCAAAAAGACCCTCCACACAGCATCTTTAGATGACATAGGCCCCGAGGAAAATTATTTTCCTCAGGGTCTCTTGTGTGAAGTTAATGTAAAATAAAAAGTACTTCTCTTTTGCTATACTTATAGTTATTAAAATCCTTTGAAGAACTTTACGTCACAATGAAACTACCTACCTACTTGTCCTTGATTATATCTATTTAATTAAATATATTTTAAAAAAGTACTATACTTACCTATAATAATTTTAAGTCTTCGAGGTGTGAATAAATAAATAAATAAAATTATAAAATAAAATTATCAGTTTCTAATGTTTGAAAAAACTCCCCGAAAGCGCGCGCACCTCCTACGAAAAGTTTTCCTCGAAGTTGAGCGCGGCAAATTCGGTGATTACGAGAGAATCTTTTACCTAAATTCAACCTTTTCAATTTGGTAGGCGGGTATGGGTACCGCCGCCCAGGGGACCATTTATTGGATAACCAACACTTCTGCCATAAGTCACCCCAAGTGGTTCGCTACGTTTGGTGACTTAGCAAGGGTGCCCCGGTTTATGGGGTGAGGTTTTACGGGTCTTGCTTTTGCTTCTCCAGCAGAGCTCTCTCGGAACATCACCTTGCACCGCAGTGGGAGGAATGGATTCATACGTCCGTCACTCCTGGACACTGACCCCCAGATTCCTACCCACCTCTCATACCTTTTTCCTTCCCAGAACACCCTCCCCTTCCTTTCCGAAAAAGAACCCTCCGCACGGATGAAAGATCCCAAAGATGACATAGGGGGAATTGTGAGGGAAATGTGAAAGCTATTATAAAAAAAATAAAAAAACTGCCTTACCATGATAATGCCACAAGATTTTTGAAGTAAAAGTTTTTTAGGCGCGATATGACGGGTAATACAGGTAATTTTTCGAACGGAAATAACGTTTTCAAACGGAAATGAAGTTCGAATATCGGTATAAATACTGCCACCTGTGTTTGTTTTCATTTTTAAAGGGTTCTCGCCTTTGCTATAATAATACCTGCCACAGCAGTCAAAGGAGTTGTACTTCAACCGCGCGTAAAGGTTAGACGCACTCATATTTTTTTTTGTTATTTGCGTATGAAACAACTTCAATGTTTACTTTTAAACAGTTATCAGAAGACTTCAACTACAGTTAAAAGCTGACCCACCAAAGCTACACGAAATAAGTTCGTTGTCTATATACAGTGAGGTTAATTTATAGCGAGTAAAAATTTTTTATCAAAGTTTACGGAACGATTCTTTCGAATGAAAATAGTGGTCAGAACAAATCTGCGTTTAGTTTATATTCTATGGCCGCCATGTATCCCCTAGGTCTTGTTCATCTGAGTTTTAACAACAATATTTCACTTGGAAAGTTTGGTGAACTTCAAAGGCTATGTCTGTGGAATTTTACAATTAGCGCTGAACCCCTTTCGGCGTGAAAGCTACACACAACAAACAACAGATAAATATTTTTTATTCGGAAAAATTCTTTGATGTTAATTGTCCGCAAAACAAAGCGATTGGCAGGACTGAACATCAAAATTGTTTTCATCTTGTGTGTGCAACATATTCAGCATGAAATTGAAAGCATTCTAAATTGCTTTTTGGGTGGTATCTAATTTTGAAGAATAATTTTTGTGCTTGCTAATTAGGGACCGCTAATTGTGAAGGAGTTGAAAATTAGACATATAATAAAATCGTTAGAAATTACCAATCTGTTTAGATATAGTCACAAAACTTAGCTTTATATAAAACAACTTAGCATTTTGATCCCTATCGACTCTACTTTAAAATACTATTTTTGTGCAATATATTTTAACTTTCAATTATTAAATGATTTAACAAAATAATCATTCGTTTTATTAAAAAAAAACTACCGCAGACCCTTAAAAATCATGGGATGTTAATAATTGAAGGATTTGTGTAGCTAAAAAAATTTATTAAAATAAGTATTTGTTTCAGGATCATAACTTTCAAAATACGGTCATTTTGAATGAACACCGTCAGTTAAAAAAATAATTAATTGACAGTTGAAAAAATACGCCTGACACCTGTCAAAAATTTTAACCAAAGGAATTTGATATTTAGAATTATTAATTTTGGTAGATACCTACTTTATCGTTTGTCGAAATAGTTCTTACAATTAGTTCCAGTTTTGAAAATCAAAGCAAAAGCAGTTCGGAGTTGCACAGAGACACACCACCGTTATATACAAAATTATTATTTTTAATTAATTCTCAATTCTATTTTCAGATTGTGGTTAAATACACTTAAAAACAAAGCGCTTCAATATTCAGTAATAAAAATATATAAATGTTAAAGCATGTTTTCGTTTAATATACCACAACCTATAAAATATAAAGCACCATGCCTCCCACTGGGTGGACGTTGAAAGAGGTAGTTAAGGACCGAACTCACTAACCACATTTTTTTCATCTAATGGATCTCGCACCTCCTATGTAAATGGATAACAAAAGATAAGTCTATTCGAAAAATGCCACAGGTCCTAATTGATGGTTCTACCTACCTAACTACCTACTGCATAAATTGTATCAACATGGTGTAGGCCAACGATGTATTATTATGTCGTCCAACGTTCTCAACTCACAATGTTTGTCTTGTGCTTAAACTTTTGTGTTACCTGTAATTACATATACTATGACGTAAGTGAGAGCTTAGAATCCTTGACTACAGATCTACATTCGAAACCTAGTTTCTTCAATTAAATATGTATATTTAATATTTGTACACGATATTTAATAATTCATCATCTGGCATTTTGAGCATTTTTATTGCTTACTTGAATGTAGGTATATATTAAAGAACGTTTTTAATGAAAATAATCGATATATTTTTTTTAATTTAAAAAATTTGATGCGGGGAATAATCGATCTTTCTCATTGGAAACTCCCTGTACAGTTTCAAGCATTTTTAAACTTTTATTCTCAGCCTTTGGTCAATCGCTCTTAATCGTCAATCACTCGTCGATTCCAACTTGACAAATTTCGTGGTTTATTTACCGAAATAGGAAAACCTGTTTCGTGGTGGCCGTGATTTAAGTAACGCCATTTGACATTCTGGGCTTGGAGCATGGCCCGTGATTATTCCATGATATCATCGATTTGAGAACAACGAATTATTTCGGCTTCTGCTAATAGAATAGTAATAAGGATTGAATGCGAGAGGGACCTGTGTACAGGGTGTTAGGGGACGTACTTCACTTACTTTAAGCCCCCACATTCCGATTTTATAGCGATTTATAACATATTTCTCAACGCTTTAAGTTAAGTTCCAAAAAAAAAAATGTTTAATTATTTTTCTGGACATAATATGTAGAGCATTGTAAAGACGAAACGGTAATTTTAGGTATACGAAATTCCCCCGGTAGAAAAAAAAATGCAAAGTATGCTAGGAAATTATTAAAAACACAATTTGTTCTGTTATTTAACATGATAAGCATGAAACAATGCATAGTATATCTTTAAATGCTACTTCGACTGTCGAGAGATTTTTACTATGTTTTAAACAAGTCATGCTTTATTAAATATTTTCGCCTAATTATAATGATTTTTTTTTAAATATTAGCGCGCTCTCTCTAACATTCGTATTTACTTATCTCCATTTATAACCGTCTTCTTATTTTTGAACGCATACTACGGGGCCTTAAACAGTGATTCCTGACATTTTTTGGAGCAAAAATATTAATGAAATTTTGATCTGTGGTACCTTAATTATTTTTTTTTTCTTAAAAACCAAATACCAACAAAAAATTTGTCCACGTGTCATCACCAGTCACTGCTCTACCCCTTACACCGACCATAACGGTCCCTAAATTATTTAAGTTGAAAAAAAATATGTGTCAGATGTTAATCCAATAAGAAAAAAAATCACTTGCCAATGTCTTTTTATCTACTTCTCCTCTCTCTTCCTCACTTCTTTCCTTGTGTCGAAACGTTTCTTAAAAAAAGGATAACACAACTAGCTCCAGACGGAAGAAATTCTTTCTACGTATCAATAATACAAAAAAAATGTTGCACAGATACTGTTTATTTGCTCGTAAAGTTATTTATCGTTCGTTATCAATAGTAATATATTTATGCTTAGGTCGGAAGCCAGTAGTACAAAAAGTTTTATTGATGCAAACTTTAACATTATTCCGAATCAATCGATAACATGCACTCCTACACATTAATACTGGGCCATGTAATTTGCGTCAACGTATGGCGTATGGAGTATGGAGTTGTACACATTATTTATCAATCTTATTGCTTTTACCTATAATGAAGCATTTCTGTTACTTATTCCTTGTGCACGCCCAACTGATGGTAAAATTGTTAAAGATATCTCAATGAAAGAAAAGCTGATATTATATGAAAGCTTTCTATTAAACATTTAGCTTGGAGTGTTTCAACCACTGTCACAAGCGATTGAAATCAGCGCCATTTTGGATTTATGTTATTTGAACGGCTCTCCGGTTAAATTCAAATTCTCGGTCAAAGTTCAAAAAGAAGAAAGGGAGAGATACGACAATACGAATGTTGGAGGCTAATATAATGCGTGCTAATAATAAAAACGATAATATACAAGCGAAAATTGTAAAAAAAAATTTATAAACACGTTTAAAAGGGGCAAAAATCTCGTGGAGGTTGTGTTTAGTAGCATTTAAGGAAACATTGTGAATTTTTAATACATATAACTTAAAAAATAACAGAAACAAACGTGTAAATAATAATTTTCGGAGATTTATTTCTATCGAGGGAATTTTAAATAATTATCGTTTTAGCATGGAGAATGTATAGATACTATCTTAAAGAATGACGTGTATTTTTTTAAGAGCTTAAAAACTTCGAACGTTTAAGAAAAATAAGTAATAAATCAGTAGAAATTTGATCAAATTTGATGACAATAAATTGCACGCTAACAAGAAAGAATCGTAGAAAGGGAGTTGTGCTTTCTTTACTCTCGTATCGCGTAGTTGTCACTTGAATCCTTGGAGAATGCGCTCGCCATCAGACCAGAATAAAAAACCGACTTGGGACCGAATGCGGGCAAGGTGAGCTTGCTTACCACGGATCTACCGCCCTGCGGTCGGTTAAAACCACCGAGTGATATTATTATGTGAACCTCAGTGGTATGTTTGAAAACAACTTACAGTAGAGCTATGGAAGGGATGGAAAGATACCAGCAGGTATATTATATCATAGCAATTAATTAGTTTTTGTTATAAACAAAGATAAAATATGTCAATATAAGACGTAAGACGAGACTAGAATGTATAAAAATTCCGACCCCACATACATCAAAACAATGCAACGTTTTAAAAGTTATAAGCAATGTTTACAATGTGAGATTATTGAGAAGGGGCCACCCCGAATGGTAAACAATGTAAGAGTCTTTTGATACAATTGTTTTGGTCAAACTGTTAAATACTCCAACGAGATAAGGCTCAGTAGCCTATTGAATTGCTGCACAAACAGGAATGCCAATGAACTTAAAAACGTGGGCGGCACTTCAATAATGAATTCTCTCGTCTCATCACTTATTAACATTCATCAATTATTAGACTTGTCAATTGAGACAAGAGAGCTAAGGAATGTTCTAACAGAACAACTAACTGTGCATAACAAAAACATAAATGTTTTTTTTTGTCTCTAATTAATGACATTTCTAAAGATGATTTGTTTGGCTGCCAGCAACTTATATTAAAGAAAAATTAAAACATTACTTAGTCTCTGCGGGCCTGCTTTTTTTACTTTGTCTAAGTAATGATTACTTTTGTCTAAGTAATGATCATTGAAGTAGAAGTTAGAAGAACACTAATATATCTGAACCAAACATGAAACCGAACAAGATTCAGAAAAGAAGGTAAAGGTAACACTAGGACTCCAGTCCATTTTTGTGGATAACATTTTTAAAGTAAATACTTCTTTACGCACGCTTGACTTGGGGGGTAAGCTGGCGAATATGTAACGGAAATTTAAATGCGTTGCGAGGCGAACGGGCTCACTGTAGAAGCAAGAGAGAGCAGTGCTCGCGCACATTTTCTTTCTCTCTTCCTCTCATAGCCAGTGCATGAAATATTTCAGTCAGTATTTTAAATACCAGTGACGCGCCAAACGCGACAGGGAGCGGACATCGATTAGCATGCTGTTTTAAGAAAAACCACCTCAAGGGCGCTGTACAAACATGACTTTCAAGGCTCCATCTAATTATTTTCAAAAACGACATTAAAAAGCCTAATAATCATTAACTTTTTAAATATTTCAAATCACATTAATATTTCCTATTTAAGGCACATTTTTTCCGAAGCCGATCGAAATGTTACAGTGTTTCTTTTTAATTAATAACATGTTTTAGTTACAAACAATAATTATTTTTGTAACGCTTTTTACCTATATGGTTAATGTAACATTTAGATAATGGTTTACCGAAACATTCATCCCGAAATCCGTGACACATTTTCCAATTTATCAAACTAGGTAGCGAACTGTTGTTAAATTAATAGATTAGGTTATGCTGATTCCTTTAGAGCCATGTATTATTTAATGTGAGCATTTGTTATTTAATTACAAAATGCAAATAACGAAACGTAATATGGACATTATCCGCGTTACGCGAATATTATATTGTGATGTGATTAACTATCCAGTGGATGTATCGAAATATTATTTGTTCCATCCATTAGAAACATTGCTTTATTATACTAATGATAGGACGAATGGCCAGTTTTGTTCAGTCCTGGAGCGAACTGACAAATGAGACTAATACAGGCTGTACCATAACGTACCCGAAACACTTTAACCAGCGATTCCTGAGTCGATTCCTGAGTTGAATCGCTGGTATGCCTTTATATACACTTTTCATCTTGGAGAATTTTTTGCAGCGATCTATTTTTTAAATGTGAATACCTCAATAGAGAACCAGTTGCTCCCAGCCGTCTGAAACCTGTAATGCTATGGCATCCCCAAATGGGTTGTGTTGTTAGGCTGAACAGGGGAAGGATATAAGAAAGAGGAAGGTAGACAAAAACATGGTTATCAGATCTTGTCGTCAAACACGGCTAATGCCATTTCAAGCAGCGTTTCAATTCTGAATTGTGGTCTTACACCAGGGTCATACTGAGAGTGTCTCCCATTCTAGAGATAATCTTACTCTCTTAAGGAGATAAACCACAGTCTTAAAGAGATCTTTGTTGTATGCGAAACCACACAAAATATTTCACAGTCGAATTGTTGAGCATTGAAGCAAATAGTTATTTATTTTCATGCAAAAAATATTTTTTAAAGGCATCCGGGTTCTTAAGTATTCAAATGTACAGCTTTATTATACTAAATAGCTTACATATTTTATATATCAGCAAATTGCTGGTAGGGATCGGACCAGTCCGTCCCTGGTGCTACGCAATTTCAATACCCGACACGTTATAACCCTCTACTAGGTAGCTACCTCAATGAGTTTTATAAATTGGCGCATTGTATAAATTATAGACAATTCCATTAAATATAGTTTTATTGGTTTATTGCTTTCATGATTATATGCCAATAACAAGGGTAACAAATTTTACCACTGCAGTTAATGGTTGCTTTTTTAATTACCACGGCAGCGGCACGATGACGGCACTAGCTCGCGGCATCTTATACCTTTAATAGGAGCAAGGGAGATACAAGAAAATTATTACTTTTTCCTTCCTTTCCTTTTTTGTGCCGTTGCCGCGCAGAAACCGTGGGATTTATGAAAGCGCTTATTACCTTTTAAAATACCGGAACGCGGCCAATTTAATGTTTTTGTGCTGTTAACTAGTATCAGAAGAATTTAACGTACAAGGGTGGTACATTTTGATTTCGACATGTATACAGTATCTGTACCTATTCCGATAAATGTGATGATTTAATTAAAGCGATCAAAGATCAGCATTCACATCGAAACAGGCTTCTAAATGAATGTCTTCAAATAAATGTTGAACTCTCAAAGTGATACTGTTCTTTTTGAAGTATTATAACGTGACTGTTTGACCTTACAAAGAAGGAGAATACAATAATTGTCATTATAATAGAGCAATGAAGTCGGCATTCTATTGGGCATTAAGTGGATGTACATAATACTTGTGACATGTGTCATGGACAATATCACAAAATTATTCACACATTTGTCCAGCGACTGGATAACGTGTACTATATACCAAAACACTTTGTATTTTACAGTATTTTTTATTAATCTATTTTTATCAGTGAGAAATTTCAGGAGACCGTGTAAAACAATCGATAGTTATTGTAAAACTTGGTCAGTCAGTCCAATACTAACTGACCTCTTTCCAGGACCATTTGCTACTTTTTGATTACCTCATTCCTCCTTAAGTTAACAAAGGTTCTGCTTTTAGAATTATTAGCTACTCTGCAAGGAAAATGGTAACATATGATAACACAGGTTATCGCGTATTTGGAGTAGGCCGCGCCGTATAATATTCCACGTGATTTTTTTGGCTACAATATTACAAATACTTTTTTTTAGTTCTTAGTAATTTCTCAAAACATCACCAGACGCCACTGCCTGACTTGCCACTTGCCAGATATCTAATTAGTATAAAAAGTACTGATGCCAACGAATGAATTTAAACGAATTATCTTTTGAATGGACATGTCGATTACAGCACCACGTTGCTGAGGTGAGTTAGTTATAACTTCTTTCAAGGTTAATAGCAACTGAGATCAACAGGAAGTATGGTAAAGGAGGTATATATTAAAACATTTTTAAAACTTAATGAATTTTAGTAATTATTAGACTTTTGTCCTTTTTCATGGTTAGTAAGTGTTTGAGATAAGATATTGCATTAATATTTGCAATCGATATACAAGACGTGTACCCATCGTTAAAGCAATCTGCTTTATTAGGTATATCTATTTTACCAAGTATTGATGGAACACCTAAGTAGTTCCGTACGAGGCACTTACAAGGAACTACGCATATACTTATATTATAGTAGCTAGGAGTTCCTGTTGTTACAAAACTAAACTATTTGAAGTTTAAAACAAGAAAATAATTCAAATGTGTAGTTTTGTACCACAGCAAAGATTTATAAACTTACTACAGATTTAAAAAAAAATGGTAACATTTCGGTATAACTTCGGGGAAAATTATTTCTAAATTAGAAAAAAGAATGACTGAACTTCATCAAACTCGGCACTTTCTGGGTCAAATTATAAAAAAAAAACGAGACAGAAGCGTGACAAAGCAACTTAAATGATTCAATATACGATAATATGTTTTAAAGTTTTGTAGCTTTAACTTTGGCGAGTTAAATGGCACAAAGGAACGTCTCGGAAATGTGGAAACCTTAAATAATGAATTGTACTAAACATTCCACAATAAATGAAAGTTTGTGCCACACAATCCTAGTTTAATGTAAATAGACAAGTCAATTTACGCGAAGTATGCACATTAACGTAAGTGTCCACATATTACCTACGGCTTTTTACGTAATGGTAACGGCTCCTTCTGTAATAGTAATGTGGAGTTATGAAAATAAGATGTTAGTGGCATTTCTCGTTCAGCCTAGCTGCAAGTAGGCTCTTGGATCTCTGGTCACGTAAGGAAAGAATAGGAGTTAACTGTGCCGTAATTAGGACGATTTAATGAAGAGCAGTAGAATCAGTTTTGACACTGGTTGATAACGGTCATTACATCAAATAAACGTGGCTTTTTTTGTAATATTTCTTGACCATGTTAGATTATTCAGATATCTAAACTTCATGTAAGTATTATTGCTTAACGCAAGTTGCGGAAGGAAATACGGCAGACAAAACAAATAATAAGTGGAAGGTAGCGAGTTATCTGGATATTAATGTCTAGTTGCGATAAAATGCATATTCCTGTAGAAAACATTGATTATAACTACCAACTAGATAAAATATTCCTATTAGAACTTTCAGAAAGAAGAATAATCACAGATTTAATACTATTACATAAAATACTGCATTACAAAATTGACTGTCCTGAATTGCTTCAATTAATCAATATCCACATACCTAAAAGATCTTGCCGAAATTTACTACCCTTTTATTTTAATAACACCTGGACACTCTCTTATCAAAATTCCCCGATACCGAGAATTCACAGTCTCGGAAATAAATATTCTGATCTGGGAGATATATTTCACATTAAAAACAATCAGTATAATAATAATAATAATTGGATGACTTGTATAGCGCCGTTTTTGTGAAAAATCACCTCAAAGATAAACATTTTTTATTTCAATTCTTTCTAATATTTAGACATAAATAGACGTCTATAATCTCTACAACTTTTGTCTATATTGAATATCTTTTTTTTGTGAAACTTCTTATATTTTTTACCTATGTATCTAATTTTATTATACGCATTTATTGTTATATTTTGTTGTAGGTATATGCTTTTGTTTTACTTTTATTTTCACTGTATTATGCTTTCTTTATTGTTTTAATTTAGATTTTTTTGAAATAACTGTTATACTCATCTATTTAACTAAAATGTAAAAGCCCATAAGGGCGTTAAATAAATAAATAAATAAAATGGAAATGATCCTCGGAAGTCCTAAAATTGTTTTAAAGCAAGCGATGCCGACAATCTAAGGTCTAAGGGTTGTTAAATAATAGGTAAATGTAGAAAGAAGCAATGATATAAAAATAGAATGACGCCAATATTCAAAATATTACGACAAATCTAAAATTGTAATAAATGTTAACTAAGGATTTTTTGATTCAAAGAAAATTTAAAAAAGCCAAATTTGCAATTTTAAACCCAGTAGTTAAATTTTTATGGTTTTACCTAGGAAACTAATAATTTGATGAGCGAAAAACCAAAGATTGCCTCTAGATTGTTCTAGTAGATTGTTCTAGATTGTTCCAGTCAAGACATGAACCTTTTTCAGGGAGTTGCCTACTTCGCACAACGTAGGATATTGGGATTCTTTAGTAAAACCGATACCCACGACTTATAAAAGAATGATGCTTTCAGGTAGCGACTCTAAAGGCTCCGTCAAACAGGAGGCGTACTTACGCGGGTCAAGGCGTTAAAACGTCCCGGACGTATAACGCAACGTTGTGTTGTACTGAATATGTCTAAACCGGTCAAACAGAGCGAGCGTGTAGCAATACGCGAAGCTCTGCCGCCGCGGTCAGAACGCCACGTTGTATTTTTGTTACAAAATTTCCTTTGACACCGGGAGTTTTTGCTTGACTGTGGTAAAAATGGTTGCTGAAAAGTTAATTGAATGTGTCCGAAAACATCCTTGTTTGTATGACACTAGGAACAGTGCATTTATGGTGCATTTGCTTATTTGGTGTTGCAGAAGGGAATGCAATTCTTCAAAGCACTCTCGTGACATTGAAAGAAGCGATCTTTATGTGATGAAAGCTCCCGGAATAAACGATGATATTCTCCAAATTCTTTCCTCTTCTTATTAATATCATGCACCCATATTCTATTACTACGGGAACGTGATAATGCACACAGCAGTAACAACTTATCTTCATCTGAATCGCTGGACATCGTGGCGAAGACCGACTGACAGTTACTGACGCCGAACGCGCTGGCTTGCGCGTCGAAGCCGTTCAAATAGAAAGTACGCGACGTTACGCTGACGCCCTGACGCGCGGTAAGTACGCCTTCTGTTTGACGGAGCCTTAAACAAAAAATTATTTTGACTCAAATATTATAACATTAGTTTGTGTTCTGGTGACCATAATATGATATAATATTATTATCTTCCCATAAATCGAGGCCTAAACGAAACTTTAGATTGCTCCCGTTCAAATTAAATTCGTATTCGGCAATGTTGTTATGTTTAAGCGACGTATAATATGCCCTTAATGAGCAGCGGAATCACTCAACTTAGAAAAAAAGACAGCGGCCGCCGAAGTTCGTCGTTAGTCATTTTGACAAGCAGTCACGCAGCCCTGCCGAGACGTTCTACATGCAGATTCAGATACTATTACCAACTTATAACTCCTAGTCCTTCAGTCAGGATTGGCACAAATGAAAAAAAAAATTAAACAACTACTAGAAAAAAAATCTGTTTACATTCTAAGTGAAAATCTTCCAGCGCCTTTTTCTTTCAAATAACGAACACCGGGAGGTTTTTTGAAGTAAAACTTCTTTACGGACGCTTGACTTGGGGAGTAAGCTGGGGAAAGCGTGACGAGAGCGTTACGAAAAGTGTGATCTCGCGAGGCGAACGATAATAAATTTAAATAAATATTTGTAGAAAAGTGTTGCATATATTATACATATAAACAAAAAAATGTATATATATATACATACATATAGATGGAGCTAAAGAAGTTTTACTTCAGTCGTGGGTCTAAAGCACATTCGTTTTTTTTAATTTATTTAAGTCAAAATATCCAACGAAACTAAATAATTATTATTTTAATAAAAATGTATAGCAAATATCTAGTACGGATACGTGCTATTATATTTATTTTTGTTTTAAATTATGATATACTGGCCGTTATAGAATTCAATTTTGCATGATTTTGGATACAACTTTGGCATTTTTCGAGAGTCAATTATCATTATTAATTTAAAAAATTGTTCTGTTAATTACTTACAAATATGATGAAATACAAAAAATAAATATGATTGAAAAAACGTTTTATTTGAGAAATCGTGATGCCTAGGTAACTGATCTTTGTAAAAAAAAAAATTCATTTTTCACTTCATTTTTTATTTTTATTCTAGTACTGTAGTACAACAATTTAAAATTTATAATGACATTCAAGTATAGACATAAACATAACTTAGGACAGCTTGTTTCACAAAATTGGAACGACTCATCAATTTAGAAGTTAATATTCAATATCTGAATTTGAACTTTGATATTATTTGATGAATTGTTCACATTATGTGAAACAACCCATCCTAATTACTTTTTTATTTTTATTTTGTATCGTGCTTTTAAATCAGTAATCTTTTAATAAACGTTTATCAACCAATAGCCTAGAGGTAGCGAGAGGTTCCCGGGCTCAAGATTTGCAAAGTCAGATACAAGTTCTAGCTCAGATTATGATAAGTGAATGTTGGCAGTATAAGAAAAATATACGTAAATATCTGCTCTCAACGCGAGGAATTAACAAAAAAGGAAAGATAAATCTAAGATAAAATAAATTATTAAAGTTAAAATTCTAAATACTTAATTGCGTCTGTTTTTAATTGAAAAGACCATTTCGGTTCATCTCATTAAAACAACTGTATTCCAAACTGTTTCAGTTTTCCCCTTAGGCCAGCCCTGTTAGGAATAAGTTTGGGTAAATGAGCCCCATCAGATATACAAATTCGCCCGCAATAATAAAAGATAAATTTAATTCACCAGCTATTAGCGGTCTGGGAATTGCGGGACAGATTCCATGATGGCTGACGAGCACGTTATGACAATATTGTTAATCACTAATCATCAATAGCTTGCGTGTATACGTCACACGTATGTACTAGCGTTATATACCTGACACAACCCATTGGGTCTACTGTACGGTCTCGGAGGTTACTTAGTAAAAATAATGCTGGAGATGAGTAGGTACGGTACAATGCAATACTAATAGAAAGAAGGATTACAGAGATCGAGTGCTATGTGCCATCTTAAGCGAGCGAATCCCAGGGGGGGCCTGTTCAAGAGGCAGGGCTTCATTTTTATACTAAACTCATCTATTTATGGGGTTAATAATTAAACTGAACTTTAATCTAGATATTGTTCAGAGTTCGAACCAAATTAGATAGATTTATATTGATCTACCCTCACAAACGCTATGTATCTATGAGAATCTATGAATACGTTAATGCGTGCCTACAAACATTATACAGCGGTGTAGGAAAGTAAATTACTCTGGAAGAACTCTGTCGCCTTGCACAACATAGCAACACCGGTATTGAATTCCAATGCAAATGGACACATTTATATTCTACAATAATCTTCTGCATTCCTCGACTCCTCGAGCTGAGCATCTCAGCAGATCTGAGAAGACCTGCGCAGCGGCAATGCGTACTGGTCGACCTCGCTCGGTGCTCCACTCCTCGAGGTCTTGCAACCCTTCTAGCACAACTACATGTGTTATTAATAAATACATAATAAAAAAATCTCGATATAAGTATCTTTCATAAGTAACAGGAAACCATATTGTATGCCGTAGAGCGCAACAGGCAATTCTTCAAACTGCTCAACTTTTAATCCTCTTATTTTCTCGCTCTTCCAACATTATTTAAAGTACCTATTAAGCTGGTATTGCAGCGAATATAGAACTAGGTTTTCGTATGCTGTATCCGTGCAGCATTAGCAAAATAAAACTACGTAAAGTTGAATATTCACGTATAAATTGATTTCAGAATTTCGGCGTTAATTGGGGAGTTCCCGAATAACAATTTGTACGAATGCCGATACCGCCTTCGAAAACAAACCTGCACAAGTTATTAGTCGATACGGGGTGGATTTATTCGGAACGCGACCATTTTAATTCTCCTGCTTAGTAACTGTGTGCATGATGTAGCGACGAGATATCGTGTCATCGTAACATTTAAATGTTAAATCATTAATCTAGTCCTAGCATGACATTTGAACTAAAAACCGACGTGGGTACCAGGCTCTTCGCAAATTAAGTACCTACTATTTCTACTAAACATCTTGCGACCGAACAACCGTCTCGGAAAGAAAATACAAAACTTCAACCGGTTAGCAGTGATCAGTACAAAATAAATAATAAATCTAAAAATAATACTACATACTAATCGACCGAAAAGGTGATGAGTGTATTCTAAATCAAAAGCAGGCTTCACGCACGTGTTTAGATTCGACAACAGGTGAAAAATAATGATGATTTAGTGATTTTAAATAATGGAAAAGAAATTAAACTCGAATCGAAAACATTATCGACGAAATATTTCGAATTGACAATATTGACTGTCTACATTTAATAAGCTTTGATTACAAAATCGATATAATAAATATGATTCCATTGTTGGAGTGAATGGATAAATTCATAATAAATAGTTGGTTATTGCATCGATGAAATGTACCCTTTCGTAATAAGGAAAATTAACTTTGTAAGTTTTAGCAAATTGCATTAAATATTTTATAAATAGTTTCACAAAAAACGAAAATGTAGATATATACTCACCGCTCAACTAGAAATGCAGGGACGAGTAACGTTTTTAATTAAACTTGAAAACGACAAAAAATATTACATTCATAAACCCTTTTCCAGTTTCCGGATAACAAGAAAAAACACACATTTTATACGTACCTAAGTAAACTAATAACTGTATTTTTTATTGACTCTAGCCCTTTGATGACAGGTCCATCTCTTCGCATTTCTGTATAGGTATTTATTACATATTAATTTCAATTGCAGAGTGAAGCACAGTTTAAACTCGACATCGATAGAGCTTTATTAACAGTTAATATCGACTTACCAATATTTGTTTTCTTCATTCTAGTAGAGGTGCATTAGGAAAGGCGGTGCGAGGTAACTTTATAAATTGGATCAGAGCGCTTTTTTTTAACAAAAAATAATTGTAATTTGAAATTCCTGTTGCAGAATATCCGGTGAACGCGAATCTAGCCAAAAATCATACAAAAAATATGAAACTCACTGCCATAAAAACAGGATGATAAATAAATGAATTTAATTTTAGCCCCGCTGTAGTCCTAAAAACCCAGAATGCATAAGAAGGATTTTGATACATATACAACTATATATTGTGTTTGTCATTCAGTCCTGCGGCATTCTTCAATAGGCCATTGAGTTCAGGACTTCAGGAGGTAAGTATAACCGTACCGCTGAGATCTCCATTGGAACCTCTCACTCTTTCTCACAAAGGAAGCATTCAACAGAATGGTATGTTAGAACGGAGCTCTCGGCGGTCGAGCAACCATGCGCAATATCCAGTCGTTTGGCCGGAGCAACTCGACTTTTTATTTTCTTTTTGGTTAGTTTGTAGTCTGAATCGGCCCGTCATTGTGGCGTCCTTTGTTATTCGCGGATATCCAGCAATATGATAATAATTGAATTATCCTGAGAGAAAGACACCCTCCCCCCGCGGAGCAATCAGGTCCGGGGGCGGGACCGGGGGTAAGTTACAAGGTCCGGGCCCCGCTGCGTGTATAAAACGCTATTAATCTGCGCTACTGATATTACGTAGCTTCCATGCTTTCTGTCATATATTTCAATAAGTATCTTCTGAGCATCGCCAAATATAACATAGATATAAAATACAATCTAACTAAACATAACAGAGATATAAAACAAATTCTAACTAAATATAACAGAGATATAAAATACAATCTAACTACACATAACAGAGATATAAAACACATTCTAACTAAATATAACAGAGATATAAAAAACATTCTAACTAAATATTACACAGATATATAATATATTCTAACTAAATATAACAGAGATATAAAATTCATTCTAACTAAATATAATAGATATATACTAGATACTATACTAGATATACTTTATAAATATAATAGAGTTTTTAAACGATTCTAGCTTAAAAAACAGAGATATAAAATACATTCTAACTAAACATAACAGAGATATAAAACAAATTCTAACTAAATATAACAGAGATATAAAATACAATCTAACTACACATAACAGAGATATAAAACACATTCTAACTAAATATAACAGAGATATAAAAAACATTCTAACTAAATATTACACAGATATATAATATATTCTAACTAAATATAACAGAGATATAAAATTCATTCTAACTAAATATAATAGATATATACTAGATATACTTTATAAATATAATAGAGTTTTTAAACGATTCTAGCTTAAAAAACAGAGATATAAAATACATTCTAACTAAACATAACAGAGATATAAAACAAATTCTAACTAAATATAACAGAGATATAAAATACAATCTAACTACACATAACAGAGATATAAAACACATTCTAACTAAATATAACAGAGATATAAAAAACATTCTAACTAAATATTACACAGATATATAATATATTCTAACTAAATATAACAGAGATATAAAATTCATTCTAACTAAATATAATAGATATATACTAGATACTATACTAGATATACTTTATAAATATAATAGAGTTTTTAAACGATTCTAGCTTAAAAAACAGAGATATAAAATACATTCTAACTAAATATAAAATAGATTTAAAAATACATCCTAACTAAGAGGTTTGTTGAATAGGCATTACCGTCAATATTACATGTTTGTAATATTGACGGTAATGCCAATACCGTCTCTCTAAAATTTACAATTAGTCAGTTGAATCCATTGTTAAATAGTTATTTATATTCTAAACTCTGAATCGAGAAAGTTCTTTAAAAACACATTTTCGAGTAATATTTCGAGTGTTGTTAATAATAATGTTCGGATAATTTATATTGCGCCGTTTTTATGAGAAAATCACCTCAAGGGCGATTAACTACGTGAATTTTTAATTCAAGTGCATAAAAATGATACATAAAATGAATAAAATTTTATAATAAAAATAAAACACTTTTTTGTTTTAAAACCACGATAATTATTAATTTACTTTACCGGCCGGTTTCGCTTTACTCAAGCATGTTCAGGGTAAAAATTAATACTAAACCGTTTAGTATTAATTTTTATCCTGAAGCTTGCTTGAGTAAAGCGAAACCGGTCGATAAAGTAAATTAATAAACATCGTGGTTTTAAAACAAAAAAAGTGTTTTATTTTTATTAAATATGTCAAACAACAGAGTGATTGCTTTCTACGATAATATAAAATTTGATAAGTCTACATGGGAAAACTGAATAAGGTTTTTTTATGTACATACCTACTTGTGTACAAGAATTTTGAATAACAAGTACCTACTTAGAAGTTATTAAAAAAAAAAAAATTTTTGATCATTTTTGTTATAAACGTTTTGATTATTTTTGTTATAATCTCTTTGAAGTGGTGGCAAAGCCCGTAAAAAATGTTAAATACATCTTGTACGAACCTAGGTATGTATGCATTTCAAAACGCTACATAAAAAGAAGAAAAATAAACTACCTGATACGTCGGCTGAAATCTAAAATGTAAAACACGCCTACGCTAAGCGACCTGTCGATCGAATCTGATTTTAGGTTAATTCATTAATTCCACATCGATAATAAAACATATCTAGACTTAATGGCAATTTCAGTAAATAACAATTTCATTGATTCGTTAGAAACACACACGTACAAGACTCGTATGTCAGCTTTGATCATAATTTGAATTTAATGTTTGTTACCATAAAAAGAAAAACAAATGGTTGTGTTTTTGTCCGATTTTATTTAATGACACGGGAATTCTTTTATAATTTTATTTCGGTTGTATCCATTTAAATGAAAGAGAAAATTCGGTGTCAAACTTACAACTAGTGCGCTCGCATATGATTTCTGATTTGATGATTTGAATAATAGTTTTTTTGACTCGACCAAGATAAAATTCTTATGTGAAGTCATTAGACTGGATATTATGTAGTTCTATTGACTAACTTATAACTTGCAATAATGTTAAATAATTAAAACCTAAACAAATAAATTTTTAAAAATGAACCTACTTTTGCACATATAAGAATTGTCGAATTATTACATCATAAGTGAACAAAGGTGATCAATTTGTCTGTGTTATACTTCAACGAAACCATTATTTTATAAAATAGAAATTTAAAAAAAATCTAATTTACGCCAGTATCAAAAATGAACCAGTTCTCTTTTTAGTGATATATAACATAAAATTCGAGAGAAAACTAGCCAAATCAGTGGCGTACCTAAGTAGCATCCAGGTCAACAGGGCATGTGCAGCCCTCAAATCGGTAGCTATTAGTAATCAGAATATTTAAACAATACTAATATTTTTGACTTTAACTATAAATAATCCTTTGTCTGACAGCATGCATTTATTTTTCAAAATATTGGCAAACATTACACGTTTATTTCATTTTTTATTTGTACTTTAAATTTAATCCAACTGTCAGGTAAATACCTACTCTCAGTTTTGCACCAGTGAAAGTCGCCAATCAGAATTGAAACGTTGTTTGAAATGCTGTTTTTTTAGCCATGTGACCAGATCTGAAAATCCAAGCACTACCGAATCTTCTCTTCCACATCTGCATCTTCCCCTTCCACACTCCCTCTATCCCCATAAGGTACCCCAATGAGATATACCATACTCTGCGTAGTCACACTGGCTTTATGAGCATATTCACATAAAATAAGGGCTGGTAGTATTTTTGACTTGTCCCGCGGGAGTCAGTTCATTGCCACGCCACTGAATCTTAGCAAACGCATCTTACTCAAAACACTGTAGTTTTTTTTCAAAAAGAATTTTAATCATCATTCTTGGTGGCATATTAGATAACAAAGGTCAATATTCTGAACACAATCCATTCTGTACACTGAACTTGGCCACAAAAATAAAAATGACCGCAACAATAATGTACGTATTTATTAATTCCTTATCAGACAGCAATTAATTTATCATTTATTCCAGACTTAAAAGGATACATCAATTTAATGTGGACAGTAATGATAATGAATCAAAATATTATACGAATTATCACTGTTATTGCAATTCAAGTTTTTTTAATAAATGTTTTTTGAGCCGTAATATTATATATTACTTTTAGGAATGTCATCAAATTTAACAATCGACCGATTATGCGAAAAGCGCCAATAGTATGCGTTGGTAAATATTCTTCTAGAGTAATTTTTTTGTTTAAATGAAAAGAATTCGAAAATGATATATTGCAGTTGTGATTTTTAATAAATATTTATAGGAACATTAAGTAATACTGCATATGGTTATTAAAATTCACAATTATCCTTGCTCACTTCAAACACGGTATTGACACAATTTCTTTAACCCGATAGAAATCTCTAATCAAATAACTTTCAATAAATACAAACTCTCATGGAAATTATTACGTAGTTTATCATCGCGCCCTACTGGCACAATTCTCGTACTATTTGCAAATTGAATTTTAAAATCAATTAACGATATTGGTCAAGTAATTAATTGTGCTGAATATTTAGGGGTGTTATCAAACAGTTTGAAGGTGATGTATCCGATTAGGGATTTGGATAGGAAAACTTACTCACGCTACGAGAAAAATCCCAAATCGCTCTTAAGATTTATCTTTACTACGAATCGGTTTACATTATGAATATGAAAAAATATGTTTTGGATACATTGAAGCTATTCCTGCCTTTTAAGGAATGGAATTAAAATAAAATTACTAATTACTTTACAAAAAAAATAAGCGCAAAGTACTAAATAATTTGTTTTTTTATTAGATAAATATGAATTTATATAAGAAACAACCTTTTAAAAATGTCCCTTTATGGCTAAGATTATAGTTAACTTTATTGATTGACTAATTTTAATGCGTTCTTGTAAAATTATTCATAAAAAAAATTAAAAAAAACTTTACGCAGAAAATACCAAAAATACGCGGGTAATACAGAAAATACCAAAAATACGTTTTCAGGGGGTAAGAAGTCGAATATTTCTGGCGTTTATATTCCTCCTAAGTGAAGGATGCAAAACTATAATGTGTTTTTATGTTCATACGATTGTCATCTTAAAATGCTTGGTGTAAATTCATTCAACTTGAAATGATTTAAATAAAAAAAAATATATATAAATATTAAAAAAGTATTTGTATCAATTACATAATTTATTTATTTTATCTTTATTCCGACGTCAGCATGTTACGGCCGTCTTAAGACTCGTCCTTTAGGTTTGGTGAAAAATTTGCACACAAAATTCCATTGAATTTGGGGACAGATTGCTTAATGCTACCCTGTATTATTTAGCCTAAGGGGGTTTCTCACCATCCTCCCGTTAGCTTATCTACCCTAATAACGAATATTATTAAAAATAAAAATAAAATACTCGCAGTGGTTAGAAAACTCCGCCAACTTATCCAATATATAGCCACTATTCGTAGGTTCGAGTACCGAATTAAAAACTCCAACTTAATAAATAAATAAACCGTAAATCGTAAATCGAAAATATTCGTTATTAGGGTAGATAAGCTACTGGGAGGATGGTGAGAAACCCCCTAAGTGTGTGAATTGTGATGTTAAACATAACAGTTGTGCGCCGAGTTTTCAAAGCTCGGAGTAAAAAGCCCAAAACAGCGCAGAACACACATCCAGCGGCTTAGCGTCCATCGGACTTTGTGAAATGGCCATAACGACGCCGCCAATTATAAGACGGTGCTTGCTGCACCCAATTAAGATACTTTTCAGCCACGCTCACCAAACTGCGACCGGGATAGGCCAGGCTAGGAATACGAGTATGCCAGGATAGGATATATTATTCGAGGTTATCTTCCGGTTAAGTTTAGTTTTCTAATTAAGGCGTAGCAGCCCAGGAGAAGACCACGGGGAAGCCACAATATGGGTCTGCTCACCGCCGCCAGAGAACGTCGTATTCATAAATGTAATATATCAAGTATGATTTTCGTGTTTTTCAACAGCCGAGTAATGCGGGGAGGCGAGGGAACAACAAAATCGCAGCGTGAAGTCAAGCCTGGTCCGCCTCAAAGTGTAATATAGGTTCGAGGTGTCGGGTACCTACTCTTCCTCGCTATTGGTAGGCAGTAGGCTATTAAGAAGGACTGCCAAAATAAACAAAACGTTCTAATAGCCCAAACAAATTCAATTAAAAAGTTTTTCAATAAAAGATTATGTTCGAATCATTCAAATAAAGATAATTTTACTTTGCGTAAAGAGAAAATCTGAACTTGCTTTCTTAGTAGGTAATTTTATCGTGGTCGAAAGCTAGTTAGGCAGGATGATCGGCTATTATCTAGAAGATTTCTGAACAAGTTACGCTTAGTAAAGAGGCCAGTTCCATCAATCATTGGATTTCTTTTAAAGCGACAATTATTATTTATTTCCCAACTACCAAACCACGATTAAATGATTCATTTAAACGTAGATATTTGTACAAGGTGTTCGCGTATAAAGTGCAATAACTTCGGAAGGTAATTCTTCAAGATAGTAGGAGTAAAAAAGATTAACTACTTTTTCTACATCGAAAATTGCACAAAATGAATATATTTTTTTTATACTGCCTTCTAGAGGGTGAAAACTATGTCGGTATGTTTTCGAATTTTCGATGCGTTTCGTATTAACGTAAACATTCACTGTCAAACATGTACGATTTATCAAAAAATATTATTTAAGGAAAAAGTGCTGCTAACTCAACTCCCATAAAGAATTATAAAATTATAAAAAGCTACCGACGTAGCTTCTTCTTTCTAAAAAATATATTATTTTTTAAATTTCAATTTCGTGAAAGTTTCGGTGTAGAAAAGTGTATTCTCCATAAACCCCTTTTCGAGCGATTTCTGTAGGTAAATTTGAGCGATGTCTCATTCCCACATTTCGCATTCGCATGTATTGTAAGTGTGCGTGAGCTTATTGTGAGCGGGACAGAATGACAGACGCGTGTGTTCCGAGTGTGGTTCAAAGTCTAGCCTCTTAAGTGTACGGCAACGCTGCACACAATAAGTTCAAAGCATATTATAAAATGTAGATGTTTAATTTAGAAATTAAATTATTTATTCGCTAAAATTAATTTCTGGAGATATTTGCATTAAAGGATTGCGTAAGAGACAATATTATTTCTAAAATCCGTTGGATGATATATTAACTTTGGAAAAATACTACTTTATTTAAACTTAATTGAATGACCGCCGTTGTTAAGGGAGAGAAATAGAGGTCGCCTGCTAATGAAACGGATTCCTGTGAAGAAAATAAAATAAAAAAATGTGTTTTGGGGAAGTAAAGCAACTGGAAAATGCAATTTGTGCAAGTAGAATAATAATCCACGAGAGATCGTGAAATAATGTTAAAATGGGTTGTCGTTGACAAGACAACCCACTTTAACGAGAAATAAAGGCTTGGCCGGCATATTTAATATGCATATTATTAGTAGGTAGGTAAATATGTATCTTGGGGTTGAAGCTAGAAGTGCCTATGCCATTTTTGGTATTTTTGTGTAGGTACTACACGGAGAAAAATGTTATTCTAAAATACGATCATTTTATTCGTAAAAACGGTTAAAAATGGGACTGAAGTTCTTACTTAGTTTATTGGCGGGAAAATTTAAGAATAATTAACAGGGTTTCAATGTTTAGTCTTACCGTTTTTACGAATAAAATGATCGTATTTTAAAATAACATTTTTCTCCGTGTAGAAAATACTCTAAAACATTGCTTATTTGAATGCTATAAATACCTATCTCAAGTGGTCTAGGTTGATAAAATTTTGGTCTATCAAACGTAACGTAACGTAAGTCAAAATTTTGATTCAGCGTTTTTACGCCAAGAAATCGATGAACAATCTTCATCCCGGGAGATTTAGAGATTTGACATAGACACTTCTAGAATTAAGCCCCAGTTATTAACAAAATAGACGAGCAGAAAGTCCCTAAAAATAAGTTGGGTCCATAAAATTGCATTCTAGATACATTATGCACGAAAAAGTAAATACTTTGATCTTCGAGATTAACTTGTACCTTACTTTACTTATGGTAGTGTGGAAGTAATGATTATATAGCTCCACGGTAGGTGATAATACAAAAACAATGATTCATAATTCATAATATAAGAAAACTTTCAATCCATCATTCGAGTGATTACTCTTACTGCACAGTGATTATTAACGTAGTACCTACTCCAGTTTTTAATTACCATAGACGGATTTATAGTTGACACAAAAATAAGATGTGGCCATCTTGTAATTACTGTAATAAATTTCTCTTCATTCTAATGCCTTGTAAGTATAAGGATTTCCTCAACAGATAGTACACAGAATTGTCAGAATTGCCATTATTACAACTCAATTAAATGAAAGAATACTTTACCCCTGCTGTCTGCCGTGTTCCGGCGTCCTGAGGTAGTGTTGATGAATATCACCAACAATATGGCGAGAACTGCTTTCGAAGGCCCCATGTTTTATATACCTTATCTTAACACTCAAACAACGATCATGGGTGTATTGTCTTGGCTGCAATTTATAAATAATTTCTCGACGACCAGCTATAAATAACAATCAATCACTAAATAATTTTGTCGGATATTTGATTTTCACTGAACCGTGTTACATTCAGTTAATGAGACCTTTTGGTATAAGTAAATTAAAAATTACATTAGGTACGATGATACCAATTTTCTGCATATTAATCATGTTATACAAATGTTTCATAGGTTTCAACAACATCAATTTTGACAAGATATTATAATATGTCTTATTATATGCATATAATTCATTTGTATGAAATGTGTTTTTAAAATAAGTCAGTATTAGAGTATTTCATTAAAACATCAGGCATCGGTGAGTTAAAACCTTTAAATTAGAGATAATGTTTTCACGGAGACGAATTTCACGTCGTTAATTAGACGTTTTAATTGAACAAATATTTGATAAGAAAAAAGTTAGTCGAGGGTTTCCGCGGTGGATCATTTGTTTAATTAACACGCACAAGTTGGTGCTACGTTTATACACGGGCGTGGATCCGCTGTATCAACTCGGTGACAAGTTCCAGAGGCAAGAGCAAGCGGGTGTCACAGATGAAAGTTATACCGCGGAAAGGTTTCAAGGCTGCAGCCGCAGTTTCAGATAATACTTCTATTGTTAGTCATACACTTATCAACTCTTCCTCTGTGACTTTGTACTGGGTGGCTGTGATATCATTCATAGAAACTGGCATTTCAGATAAAGACATTTAAAAAAATAGATTATGTTACTTTTATTTGTCACGGATTCCAGATAAAGAATAGGTATAACTTTACATTTGTCTCTGATTCTAAACTTTAACAATTTGGAAAGGTAAATTGAAAGTCAAAATCCGGAGCATCGAAAATAGGAATCTAGCGTGACAAAACAGTTTAAAACTATTTCAGTTGATGAAAGTTTGACGTCAAATAATTTGACCAACATTAACATACAAATTTGAATGGTAAACCGACTTCTGCTGGTATTTATTGGACTAGCAGGTTTTATTTCAATGATTCCTAGAAATACGACTGCAAGTGTGACAAAATTTCTATCGACGAATGGATTTTAGCGAAGGAATGTACATTTGGAATGAAATATTGTTTTGGCCGTCGGCTGTGCAAAGTGCAAAATGAAAACAAAATTAATTTTAATATTATGAAACTGACGTGGTAATCTTTGGTGTAGAATAATATTATAAAATGGAAAACCAAGTTGAGCGGAACTGTTCATAGGTGGCAAGATGATAGCCATGATCATCCCATTTTATTGGGGATTTGCGGGCGAAATTTTATCCGGCGGCGGCAAACTGAATTTTCGACCCGAATCACAAATCTGCATCTAAGATTCCGCCGACTAGAATTCCTCTATTCTTGCACAGAAAAAAACCTGCATTACTAAATAGCAAGATATTTTATTAAGCGGAAAAAATCTGACTATATAGGTATTTCAACAAAAATACTACTCTTTAGGTTTAAATTTAATATTGGTGTTATTAGCTAAATCAAAAGCTTTTTTACCAAATTTTTTATACCTATTGAAATTTTTCTGGATCGCTATTTCTAAAAAATGAAACAATACCTTTGCATGACCCACCTTACGACTATAAGATTCATTATATCATCGAAACGGTCGCTTTTTACAACAGTGTAGTCAGTATCTTTGACAAACAAATGTGTTGTAACAATTTTAAAGATCTTCCTCCTAGATAAAAAATAAGTGATTGAAGTTAGATAAAGTCATTAATCTAAACCAAACAATGATTTTACACGCGTTGAACTCTATTTCAGAAAAAATGATAACAAAACCAACATTTTTAACAAGCAATGGGAAAAAGTGAGAAATAAAAATACATGAAATTTAATACAATGCGAATAACAGCGTAAAGCTCGTTTAACGCAACAGTGTTCGTTATTTCTAGTTCATAGAACGTTTTTATGTATCACTACCGACGGAAGCAAAGGAAAATCTGACAAAAAAACTTTTAGTTACGAATCTTAGAATTGCGTATAATGGTATAATCTAATATAATAAAATTCACCGGATTATTATTAATTTTCCCGGAAAAGATGTAGGTAGGTACATTGAAGTAAATTTTTAATTTTTCTTTTGAAATATATTTTTTTTATTCCATTGACCAATATTTTAATTCTGGGTACTACTCAATATGCCTTTAAACAGTTTTTTGACTTTCACAATTACGAATTGTTTTTAGCCAACAAGATTTTAAATTAATAACGACTCATTTTAAGCTTAAAGTATAATGAAAATGTACGAAATTTTTTAGGACGGTTTATTTCACAAAACTTGAAAAATTCATTCATTTCAAAGTTAAATATCAAGTTCTGTGAAAGTTCTATTCAAGTTCTGTTATATATCTGTTATTGTATATATTACTGGAAATAATAATTTTAGTTTTTTTTTTTTAAATAAATTTTAACTTTAATTCTCAATTTCAAACAGCATTAATTTCTATTGTGGTCATTCCTTAGAAATAAAATAGCCTTTAAAATAAGAATTAAAAATATTTTTAAAACCTATGAAACATTTATAATATTGTTGATTAATAAGTCATTCGTGAAAGCCAGAATAATTGAAAAAAAAAAGACTTTAAAAAAAAAAATTCTAAAATCATTAAGGATGATTTATTTTTAAAAACGCTTTCTCCAAATATAAAAGCAAAAACATACCAAAAACTCCCAAAAACTTCACGTAAAACACACGAAACTTGAAAGATTTATATTTCAAACAATGAAATTCAACGTTAACTTTTCCGTACCAATAGAGAATAAAGCTGGCACGAGCGGAGGTGGGTGTCTTCCTTTTTGATACGTTCTACCACCGCGACGCCCGGCGTAGTACTGATCAGTCACTGATGGCAGCAAGCGGTGGTAGCAGCGCAGCGCCGCGACATGCACGCCTGCAGCTGACGGACAAACCGCGCCCTCGACGTACCAAGCCCGCGCACCCCGCCCAACTCCAACACACACACGTATAATGCTCTAACCCTTTTTAATAACTGCCTTACTTATTCAGTGCTGCTCTGGCTCGGGATCCCAGATAAAAAGTGCATGTCCATGCACCAGGTAACGGTCAACCATAAAAACGAAAGTGATATTGCATCCTCGCTGCAATTTCATTATCGGGCGCTTTAAAATGCACTTTTTTAACAAGTTCCTTCGACTGCACCCGGCTTTGCTTGGTTCAAAGCTTGCGGGGAACCCCGTATCTGCCCTGTGCAACGGAGAACGCACTTTTACGCCTCATGGGGCTTCAATATTATTAAATCGCCGCACTTTGATTTAAAAAATATATATTATGGCCCAACTTGCACGGTTTCTCAGGGGGTTTCTCACCATCCTACCAATAGCTTATCTACACTAATAACGAATATTTTAGATTTACGATTTACGGTTTATTTAAGTTGGAGTTTATAATTCGGTACTCGAACCTATGAATAGTAACAATATACTAGATAAGTTGGCCGAGTTTTCTAACCACTGCGAGTATTTTATTTTTATTTTTAATAATATTCGTTATTAGGGTAGATAAGCTATTGGGAGGATGGTGAGAAACCCCCTCAATGATATTATTTAAGCTAGTTCATGAACATTAATAGTTCTAGATAATAAACATTATATTATTATGTTTATGTGAAATTAAAAATTAACTAACACTAAATTATTTGGTGAAGAACTGTGTTATTGTTTAATTACATGTATAACGTGATTGTTTTCTATGAATAAATCTCATTATAAGTTGATGTCCTCCGTGGTCGATTGATTAAGCTCTCGACTAGCAATACGAACGTCGCGTATTCAAATCCCGCGGTGCACAATCAAACATAATTTAATTGATTTGTGTTATTATACAATTTAAATATTTAAAATAATACAAGGTATATTTGCGGCACGCTCTAGAGTGGAAGATAATCTCAGTATCGCCATTCAGAATTGACACGTTGCTTGAAATGAATTTAGCCGTCTTTGGTTACCAGAGCTAAATAGCCAGGAACTTCCCCAGCTTCCTCATTCCCATACCTTTCAGCCTTCAGCCTCACAACATACTCTATGGCTGCAGCCAGTTGGGACTCTTGTGCTGTATTCAATTTTAAAAAAATAAAATTGTGCGACTTCTCGTTTTGGAGTACATATTATTGAGAGCAAAATAATTATCATGGTAAATTCCTCTTGTCGAATTATCGGAATTATGCATAATATTAGAGTGTGTTCAATTGATAATGAAGCCCCTTTCCATGCAGAGGATGCCCAAAATATTGTTTGAAGTTTCATTTTCAGTTGTAAAAATTGTCGGAGTTATAGCAGTTCTGCTTAAAAATACCTAACACAAAGTAATGGTATTATTTTCATAGGAACGCATGTTATGAATGCAAACAAAGCTGATCACAACTCTGAAAGAACCGTCCCTATTGTTCACTTTAATCCTATTTCCGTGTTATTTATAATCCGTCTTGTTTAAATTTTTCCCTGCAAAACGATGATTAAACAGAACACAGGACAGCAAATAATGTTCGTACAGTATTATATTTTCCGGATATATGAAAGTGTGGCTATTTACGAGGGTTGTTCAGATCAGAAATGATCAGTTTGTTAGTAAGTGCGCTCTACAATAATTTAGGTGCGCAATACATTTTAAGTGATCTACAAAAAGCTTATCACTAATACTATAAATCTCACTTTTACAAGTGTTAACCGCTTGGACACATAAGCTTGTTTTCACGATAATTTAACGTAGGTAGACATAGGAATGACGTATGTCCCGTACCTGAGTTATTTAACTCAGGTACTTAAGAGGTTTTCAGTCAATAAAAAATTATTTCAATGTATAATCGACATAAAAAAGAAAATTCAAACCAGGCACTAAAACATACATTTGTAGTCTGCTAAAGCCAGAAATAACGCGAATCATTTATCTGTAAATTCTACACTGGCCATATGTTATGTTACTATATGTTCTATATGAAATACGGACTGGATTTGTATGTAGAATTTTAGAAAATTCCTTTGCTGGTTTTCAAAATATACGGTATTGGTATTTATTTCATAGAAGTTTGCGAATTTTTGTAATTCGAAATTTTTCACATATTTCTAAATACCCTTAAACACTGGAACGTTTTTTGGCTTGTATATGCGCCATTTTAAATGTCTACGATTGCTTTTGGGTTAAAAAAAGCAAATTGTCTTTTGATTCGGCAAAAATTAAAATTAAAATATTTGTAGCTACCACGTTTGTTATTTTGGTCTTAAAACGAAACTATTGAATTTTTTGACTTATTGTAACCATAGATGTCGCAAATCCGATCTTTGTAGACTATTTTAGAACGGTGTTAAAAACATTTTTTTTAAATATTTATTTCGCGCAGAATTTCTCATCAGTTATTTACGGTTAAAATTATGTCCTTTTTCCAAAGATTATCAAGCATTCCGCAGACAACGTGCAGAAATCGAAAATATTCTATGTTTACTCGAATAAGTATCTACCTCTGACGGCAGTTTCAAAGTATCAAAATATATATATATTTTTTTTATATTTATAAATCCTACAAATATGAGATATACGGTAAAATGCAGGTTAATTCATTGGCTACATAGCACTTTATTAAGTTTTTATGTCTCCATGTTAAAATTCGAAGATGTGATTTTTTTTAATATTGGCGAAAAATTTAAAAAATGATCGTCTAGAAATCTCGAGCAATCGGGGCAAATTTATTTATTTCGGGTGGTCGCTCCGTGGAAATAATTTACAAATAAATCGTTTTGTTTGAGTTAACGGACAAGAAAGTTATGTTGAGTGTCATTTTTGGGTGCTGAACGTTAAGAAATTTTTTTTGTTTGTTTTTAATTCCTAATAAGCATAATTTTGTTACTATCACGATATTGCGATAATTATAATATTTTGAGTATCGCGGTGTTTCGATTTTTGTGATTTATTTTGTGTATAGATTATCACGCAGTTTCCTTTATAATGATGAATCAACTATCGTGTATTATGTTTTTCCTTGATATTTCGAATATTCTAAAGTACCAAATATTATCACGTCTCGACTAGAATTCCCTCGGCTGGTCTAAATAATATAACACTAGCGCCAACATTGTGAATTATTTTTACTATAAATAATGCTAACATCACACAATCCGACGAAGACAGAAGATATATAATACACACATTTCCATCACAGCGACGATTCAATCAAGAATGGACTAACACGACTCTCATATGTGTCCTGAAAATGTAATTGCCGTTACAATCAATAATATGAAGACACGGGTGCAATAAGGGCGAACGTGATGTTATGCTTTTTCTAAGTAAAATGTCTTATTGTGTTCTACGGGTTCTTCTCAATCATAATTTTGTTGGAAAATGTTTAAAAAGTTGTATGGAATACATTTTTTATATATATATTTCGCCAAAAAAATAATCCTCTTTATATTTGTGCCATCGAAAGCGTAGAAAGAAGCCACCATACGACGCGACGCGGCGGTGCAACGGAATACGTTTGTTTACCGGGCCACCTACAAAAGCTAACGTAGTGGTAGTAGCCCTCACTGTATTATGAGGTTCTTGTAGATAAAAAATTAAATAATTACTGGTTCATAATTAATTCAAAGAATCTTCCAGAGTGAAAGGTTCAATTAGTAACGTCCTAATGAGAGATACTAATAAATCGTAATATGTTACAAAAACGAACTAATGTGAGATTTAAAAAAAATTATTTCGGATGACGGTGAAGAGTTTTGAGTTGTGTGTAAGAACAAAATGTAAAAAAATAGTTTATCCTTTAGAATACAAACAAAACGACTTAATTTTTGTGAATGATCACTTCATTACTACTTCGAGTTTTGTAATCCACTATTATTAATTAATAAAACGTCTAAAATAACAAAACTCTTAAAGCAAGATTGATTACAGTTTTCACACTTGTTGACAGAGTGTCAAATTCAATAGGTTAGGATTACAAGGATTACAAATTAGAAAATTTGATCTGTCTGCTTAGTATAGGCCTTTGAGATTCCTGCGAAACATTCTGTAAATGGGCTTCCACAATAGCTGGCATATTGCTGAAAAATATCACAGTTTTTCAAATAATACGTATCCCATAACAATTCAACTTTATTAACTACTCAGATTTGTGCAAACCCCCCCCCCCCTCTGCCCCTTTCCCCCAGAATGTATTTGCTTTTCACTGAACATCGCTTCCGCTCTGTAACAAAAGCTTTTGAACCGGCATCATTCAGCGAATTTCCCAAAAATATTTTACCAAAACAACAGTAAATCATTGATTACACACAAATTGATTAGGTACCCTTTACCAAAGCACTGGGTTAAAATATCAATGAATATTCAATAATTTTAAAATAAATAGTAAAATTGTTTACAAATTCAAGGTTGCACACCCGAAAGAAGATGTCGCAAATCATGCACAAGATTTTTACAAGGAATAAGCGCGAATCAAGAATTAAGAAAGGCCCAGTAAAATGAGGACCTGTCTTAAAAGGTGCAAATCATTCCGAGCAAGTAATTAGCAAAAATTCAAGGGATTTTAAGAATGTGGTTCAGAGCCGTCGACTGAAATTGGAGCCGCATTCTTATGGGTAAAGCGAAGAAATGTATGTCAGAGATTTGTGACTCTACAACGTGTTACAATGGCCGTCGTGGGCGTCAGTGTTTTATTTAGATGAAACGCGACATCACTTCGGGTTGATTACTTCATACGTGCCAGGTGAATTGGGGACAGGACTGCTCGCGACACTAAGAAGCACGGTTCATTATGAGAAAATCAAACACTTACCGATATTCATCGGAAATATTATGTTGATAGGTCGGTTGAAGCTTGTTCGAGTAGGTCGGAAAATCTGGGTTACCATTTCCTCTAAAATTGTTTTCTTGCCAGTGGTGTAAGAAGCACATTATGTCTACCTCCCTTAATGAACATCCCATCTACTATCGAAATATTATTATGAGATACGTTGCATAAAGTTTATGTTGTGCTAATTAAAATTTCAGGTTTATTAGAGACAAGCTAACTTACCCGGCGTTGTTCGGGATATATGATTTTTTTTCGATGTCGAAGTCGTTGAAAAAATGTAGGTTTTTTCGGCCGAGTTTTTGTTTCCAATTTTAAGAAATAGTATAATAAGCCTTAGAAAGCAATAGGCAAGGGCACATCCGCTCTTTGTCTCGATACATTTTTTATTATTTTAAGCAGTTACTGTAAAACTATTCCATGATACTAGTAATTACGTTGTTAATCGGATACAGATTTGTTTGCAACTGAAAAAACTAGATTGCAGTAGGAGTACGTATTTTAATAAAACGTGTTTGCATCTCATATTGTCGCGTTATATCTAACTGTTCACACTATTGTTAAATAGTGTTTGAAAATCGACAGATTGTCAATTTTATTTCTATAAAATTGGATTAAACGTGAAATAAATACTAAAACTACAATTAAACTTCAACAGGGTTAAAGTAATATACTCAAAAATCTGTGTATTTTCTTTTGCTTTCATTATTCATTAATTCTGGGGACAGGTTTTTTTAGTGTTTGGTGGCAGACATTGAAGAGTGTATCACAATATTACCAAATGTTTCCAAATTCGTGCCATTTTTTTAAATTAAATTTTCTTTTGTTTTGTCATATTTTTGAGAAAGTTGGTTTATGTTTGCTTGTATCTTATTTTGTAATTGTGTAATACAAAACCACATATTGTGTTGTTTTAGAAGAAAACATTTCGCAAAAGAAAATTGTAAAAAAAAATAGCCAATCACAACAGAAAACCTGCAATTCGCAATCAATACAACAAGCTAAATCCCTTGAAGTACTTTATAAGATTTTCAGAAAAACTAAGAGTATGGATATTAGAGAGACGGCATGTGAAGTGTGCCCACGCGCTCCAAGTGTGCCTTTTCAAGAATTTTACCCAAACGGCTTACATTGGCTGCTGGTTTTTGGTCGTTTAATACGTTCCGACAGCAGCCATTTTACATGGTGACAGCCAATGTCAGCTATGTGGGTAGAATTCTCGAAAAGGCACACTTGGAGCGCGTGGGCACACTTCACATGCCGTCTCTCTAATGTCCATACTCTTAGCAGAAAAAGTATATCGATGATCCTTTAGATGTCATTACGTCAAAATTTTGATAGCTTTTTGTGATGCCGTCTAAACTGGAATTAGAGATATAAAGATTTCATATTTGTGGGAATCGCATGAATTTTTTTGTGATTTTTTTACCTACGTTAAGAAATACCACGGGGTTGCTTAAACTATCACGAGTGAGAATAAATGTTTTACGTTTCATTATAGATGTACTTTGACCTTTTATTATTAATCCTTACTTCATAGTTATTTATTTGCTATTAACATATTTACATGTACCTTTGTAATCAAATTAAATAGAAAAAAGTTTAGTATCACGGACTAACCCAGTTTTACCCTATATCATGTTAACATTTTTATTATTAGGAACCATTGTCATTTTGCATATTTAATAATACAAGATCATGGTGCTCGGCAACAGGGTTGAAGAAAAGAATGCTTTAAGGGAGGGGGGCTCTCCGCCACACGTTCTTGTCCTTCCTTAATCCCTCTGCTGCACCACATCCCCCAATATCGGGTGTTCCACCGAATCACCAAACCAGATCGGCGGGACTCAGGTATACGTGAAAATAACACAATTCTAGACATTCCCAGTTAGACTTTTTTTATTTTTTTGAAGTAAATACTTCTCGACGAATGCGTTACGGAAATTATAGCGTTACGAGAGGCGTAATATCGGGCGTTACGAACGTTACTAATAAATTAAAATTACTTTTCAGGTTCATTCCTCACAATCTAATCGTAACAACAGTATTCAAATCCATAGTAATGACATTTGGAATGAATGCTGGCATTTATTTTTAAGTTTGTAAGAATTAATCAATCCCATTCTAAGCGTAATTCCCATAATAAAATTAATTAAATTTTCCTTTAGAGTGTGCGAACTCAGTGCATTGAAACGACTGATTTTTCACGATGATTGGTAACAATCCAAACGAATCTTCAATATAGATTCTTATACGCTGATGATTGGAATGATTTTATTCGATGCCAGAAAGAAAATTAGATTAGATTACTAAAGAAGTATTTACTTCAGTCGGGTGGTCTAAAGCACACTCGTACTTTTTTTAAAATTTTTAAATTAAAAATAATCTGATATATTATTTCAACGAATTAATATTCTTTCAAAAAATCAACCCGTTTCCCATATAATAAACCGAAAAAATAATTTATATATCCTATGCATTATTCATCGCTTTGCATGTACGTACATTGTATTTAATATGATGCATAAAGGGGTTTGCTATAGTTAAGCACTAAATACAGGACGTCCCGTCGTCTTCTTTGATATCTAAACATATTTTTAAATGTGGGTTACATGACGATAACATATCAAATAGAGGAACAATGGTAGAGTTTGTATCAATTTCAAAGCAAATGCATTGTCAATGTAATATTTTTGCTATTATCTGTCAACAGATTGATGGCTGCATGACATTAATGTCAAACCAGCCAAAGTTTCAACTCTTATCAACGAAATGCTTCCAATGCACTGAATAAAATTAAAATCAAACCGTAAAAAACACAATATTTATACTACAATACACGGAGAAAAATGTTATTTTAAAATACGATCATTTTATTCGTAAAAACGGTTAAAAACGGGACTGAAGTTCTTACGAACAAATTAACAGTGTTTCAATGTTTATTGGCGGGAAAATGTAAGAATAATTTGTTAGTATACGTACGAAATTACGTGTACCAACAAATTATTCTTACATGTTCCCGCCAATAAACGTTGAAACCCTGTTAATTTGTTCTTAAGAACTTCAGTCCCGTTTATAACCGTTTGTATGAATAAAATGATCGCATTTAGAATAAAAATTTTCTCCGTGTAAATCTATTTTCAATTTTCGACCTAGTTGCCCCACTTGGCCCGGCTAGTTTTTTCTAATATCTCTCCACACAGGAGGTCCATGAGGAAAATAATTTCCCTGAAGGGCCTATGTCATCTTTGAGGCTGTTGTGTAAGGGTATTTTTAGCAAAGCAGGGTAGAAAGTTCTAGTGAGGAAAAGGGTATGGGGTGGATAGGAATCTGGGAGTAATTGTGTCCAGGTGTAACGGACGTATTTATAATCCAAGCAGTTTTACTACCGCGCTGCAGGCGAAAGTCTGAGAGCCCTGCTGGAGAGGTTAAAAGGTCTCCCTCAACCAACCTCTCCCGATCCGGCCACATTGTTGGTGTGCAGAGGAATCCACCGCCAAGACCTGGACAAAACTCACCCAACGGACTCGGGCACCGTTGCTAAGTTACCAATCGTAACTCGTAATGAACCACTTGGGGTGACCTGTGGCAGAGGGTGCTAGTAACCAACTAAGATATTTATTTAGGATTTACTTTTCGAATTTGTTTGAAGATTTTAATAATTTTTTCTCAGGGATTGAAGTCTTCAATGCTAACAACTGAGTCAAATACCAATCGGAAAAGACCGAAATTTATTTCGTACATTAACTGCTGTAATTTCATCCTATTTCAGAGAAATGTGTACGTGTCGGCATTGGTGATTGTCACCAAAAGTTGATAGAATGAATTTTCAACAACTTCAAAGATTCAGTTTTCTTCATTTAATGAATGAATGAATGAATGATGATTTATTCATCCATTCAATCAAGAAAACCAAATCGAAATTCTAATATATGTATTTAAAAGTGAACAATATTAGCGTTTGTTTCTCATCACTTAACGCAACCAAGATAAAGATTCTATACATTTTTGTACTATCTGAGCATGGAAAACATAAATAAAAGTTAATTGCTTCATGAGAGTTTAGTCCATTTAGTTTGTGAATTTAATGCATAAATAATTGATATGAAAAAAAATACAAATACATACATGAAACTAACAACCCAAATACCTCCGTAGTAGAGTGGTAATCAGCTTTCTCCCGAATCTGAAATGTTGGGTTCGATATCCGGCAGTGCAAACGGAATTCTAAAATACAGTTTACTGTATTATGTCAAACATTGTGTTGAAGTAAAACTTCTTTTGGCGCGATTCGACGAGTAATTCAGGCAATTTTTCGGACGGAAACAACGTTTTCAACGGAAACGACGTTCGGATATCTATAAATACTGCCAATTGTATTTGTTTTTATTTTTAAAGGATTCTCGCCTTCGCTAGAATAATTTTAATACCTGCCACAAGCAAAGAAGTTATACTTCAACCGCGTGTAAAGGTTAGGACGCACTCATTTTTGTATGTATATCTAGCGTGAACCCGTGACAAATTACGGCGCATTATTTATAATTGTAGGGTTTTCCTGAAGAAACGTACTTTTAAAATGTTAGTTAACTTGAAATATTGTGACATCTTCATTTCAACATCTATCAATCGTTTGAACAAAAAAAACACTTTTCGAATAAATATCACATCTAACTCCGCGAAACGAGGTTGAATTATGCTGAATTTTATTAAACAAAGTAATTACGCTTGTTGGTATATGGGTTATTTGACATTAGAATACAACTTTTAAAAGGGCTTTTGGTAGTTAATTCCTAAATACATATTATGCCATAGACATTTCAATCACATGTCTATGTATTATGCACATATCGCACATCCCGTACAAAAGCGTCACAAGTCAAAAATTTCTGTTTTATAAAATAATATTTTTATCTCTGAATAGTAAAGTGTGATTATCTATGTCCCACGAAAACCGTATTTTAATTAGATTACCTCCGCGAGATGTCGCTAGTGTCTCTTTTACTTTTTTGACTTACTACCCTATTCTACAGAATATACGATATATACCTACTATAAATACAAACGCATGTACAATATGTAAAAATGGTATATTCATAGATATGTCTGCTTAATATCATCCGTCAAAAGAACTAGTTAAAATTCCGACACTATCTCGGCTAGTTGAATCTATAAACGACTTGAACTTGCGGCTAGTGGGTAGGTACCTACTCTGCAGGTGGTGGGTGGGTGGCGGGCGCGGACCGAACCGTTTGGTTCTTGTCACGACCGGCCCATGACCCCGCGACCCGCGACCGCGAGTCGTGACTGTGTCATCGTAGGCTTGAACCGCGCTGGCAGCCTGACTCCCTGCACCCCTGCCGTATGCAAATGTAAACAGTTGCACATGGATCCCGAAACCAGATACCACTAACTTATTATAAGATAATAAAACGTTCACATCAATATACAATTTGTAATAAGTAATAAGGAATACATGTTTTAATAGAATTTTTAATTGAGATTACCGGCTGATTATAAATACTCCAATTTCTTTTCGCAACTTCGGATTTGTCACCCTTTTAAATAAAATTTCCGAGGTCAACAAAATCAATCAAAACACTTTGGACTGTTAGTGATAGATTGCAATGAGGACGGATTGCTTATTAGCAGGCGGTACGAATAATTCTGGGTCCCGACCTTGAGGTTGCAATCGTATTTATTTACGTATACGTAATCCCTACATTATCAACAGCTTTAGAGCTACCTTTGAGTAACCTCTTAAACTACTATCTAGAATATCTCACTTCCCATCCTCAAAGCACGAAATTTTCGAAATTTAATTGTTTGTTTAGAAAAAAATATTTTAATTTGGTGAAAAAAACAATGGAATTTCTGAAAAAAGTAATTAATCTTTTTAACTTTTACCATCATGTAGAATCACCCCCTTAATGTAGTTAAGTTAATTAATTTTACACAGATACCCTGTATCGTAATAGACGCTTGTTGTTATAGCAGAATATATATTTTCAAGTCCCGCTATTTTTCACTGCAGTCCATTATTAGTAAAATTAATGTAACTAATTGGAACGAAGCGACTTCTCCATGACCGTGCTCGAAGAAGTGGAAAATAATTATTGCAATAAACAATGTAGCATCCAATCGATAGATCTCAAAGGATCTTATTAAATAATATTTCAACATCAACGCCTTCACCCCTTCCTCGTTCCATTATTGAGATCATGCTAGGACCATCGATGCAGTAAAGTTGGCTGTGGAGGCTTCCAGTAGATACATACCTCATCGAAAAGCTGGTATTTGTGTGTAAATAAAGTTATCATCGTGAAAATAGAGCAGAAGTCGTCGAACAACGGTAAATAAGGCACTCCAATAATGGGGTAAAGGGGTGCACCGGGGTAAGCTGACAACTCAGGACATTGACAATTCATCTCACTAAAATGATGTAAAGTCGTAAAAAGTGATGAAGAAAACTAAGTTAAATGGTTTATTTTCTTCATTAATTGCAAATTCACTACGCGGAGTCATTTTAATAAAATGTGCAAACTGTATTTATTCAATCAAAATTGTAACTGTATTATTACTTTACTTATTAAATAAAAAAGCTAACTATATTATTACTGTACTTATTTAATCAAAAATGTAACTGTATTATTACTGTACTTATTTAATCAAAAATGTAACTTAATTATTAATGTACTAATTTAATCAAAAATGTAACTGTATTATTAATGTACTTATTTAATCAAAAATGTAACTGTATTATTAATGTACTTACAATCAAAAATTCAACTTAATTATTAATGTACTAATTTAATCAAAAATGTAACTGCATTATTACTGTACTTATTTAATCAAAATGTAACTTAATTATTAATGTACTAATTTAATCAAAAATGTAACTGTATTATTAATGTACTTATTTAATCAAAAATGTAACTGTATTATTAATGTACTTATAATCAAAAATTCAACTTAATTATTAATGTACTAATTTAATCAAAAATGTAACTGCATTATTAATGTACTTATTAATTCAAAAATGTAACTGAATTATCTGCGCAGCTGTTCCTCTTAATTGAGTTAAATAAGTTACGTTAAGTAAGATTAGGTTAAAAGGCTAGTTTTTTCATCTGTATTAATGATTTTATATCACTTTTCAAATTTGTGTTGATTGGTCACCAGCCTGAGGACTTAAGAATTTATCCGCTGATTAACCTGATCGTGACATGTCTTCCTCTGTGCGATTAAAACCGTTAGTTGGTAGTGTTTCGGGCCTAAAAGGTTTTTAAGTCGATCCAGTGAGGATGCAGCCGCACCGTGGTCGACTGCAGAGTTTTCCCGAGACTAAAGGTCGGGTGTTATTGAGACCGGTCGGCCAGGCGATTGGGCACGCCCGGCCGCGGCGTGACGGAACACACCGCCGGTCACCGCTTCCTGCTGCTGAGTATCAAAGCGACTCCGGCACGAACACGATAATCTAATGTTACCGTCACTCATCCTCATCAAACCGGCCACAGCTTTTACACAAATCCCGAGAATCTTAAAACACACTAAACGGCTTTTATCGACTTTTGATGGGCGAGTTGCAGACCTCAATAATTTTGATTGCTCTTCTGAAACTTAGCATAGTTTTACCTACTGTAATTTCCACACTTCGCCACCGTGGTAGGCCCTCCTAACATACATTTTGTCCGTCTATACATTAATGTTGGCCAATCATTTTATTTCTTCTGTTTTTAGGTACCTACCCTACTTACCTTTTTTTAAATCAAGTTTTTTAACTTCTACACCCTACTAATTACACAGAATAGATTCATCCCTTTTCCTTCCATCCCACCATCCCATCCCCATAAATGTAACTCATTTTCTTTGTTTACATTAAAAAATTAAGATACTTCAGTGGAAACCTATTATTGGTTAAATGATTTACACATGTTTTATTATACTTTATAAAATGTTATAACTGTTATATAATCTGGTTTTCCAAATAAAATAAAATAAATAAATAAATTAGTATAATTACCATGGTATATAATGCTCAATGCTACAATAATGCTACAATGCTCCCAAATTATAATATCTTGGAAGTTTATTGTAATTGTATTGATTCTGGAAAAACTTTAAGCTATAAGTTTGTTCTGCTAGTTCAGCTCGTTTTTAAAAAAAGTTCATAAACGTTGCCGAAAATTAAAGCCGATTTCTCAAATCTCATAGTTTCCTTAATTACTAAATGTAATGTAAAAGTAATATCAAGGATTTCATGCTAATAATTTACATAGGTACCTAAACATTGAAATAAAATTAAAATATTTAGTTATATGTACTATTGTTAAAATTTCCAATGTGTTTTATTTTCAATTTATGAACATCTAATCAAAAACAATATTTAATATTGGATTAAATACTTCTTTAAGCACGCTTGACTTGAGAGGTTAACAGGCGAATGTGTAACGAAAAGTGAAATGCGAACGGGCTCACTGTAGAAGCAAGAGAGAGCAGTGCGCGCGCGCATTTTCTTTCTCTCATCCTCTCATAGCCAGTGCATGAAATATTTCAGTCAGTATTTTGAAATACCAGTGACGCGCTAAACGCGGTGGGGAGCGGACGTCGATGTGCACGGCTTGATTGGGCGAGGCAAATGATAATAAATTTAAATAAATATTTGTAGAAAATTAATATATGTATATATTTTATACATATTAACATATATATATATATATATATATGGACATACATATAGATGGAGCTAAAGAAGTAACTTCAGTCGTGTGGTCTAAAGCACACTCGTTTTTTTTAAATATTTATATTATGTAGCTATTTACACAATAATAATACAATTCATAACCATGAGTCATGAAAGATTAAGTCATTGTTGGTTGAGAATAACAAAAAGTGAACAGATTGAGCTCATTAGCAAGCAGTTTAGAGACCAATTTACATGATAAGGTTTCATATCAGAAGATCGTATCTCGCCAGGAATCCTATTTTAACAAGCTCAAGTTGTAACCAACTACACCAGAAGTTAGAATTATTATCGGAATGTTTGATCAAGCTGCTTTTACAGAAATGATGCGCGGATGTGATCAATTTTTTTTTTAATGTTGAAAATCGCCACTTAAGAGGCTAGACTTTGAACGACACGCGGAACACCCGCGACTGTCATTCTGTCCCGCTCACAATAAGCTAACGCACACTTACAATACACGCGAATGCGAAATGTGCGAATGAGACAACGCTCAAATTTACCCACAGAAATCGCTCGAAAAGGGGTTTATGGAGAATACACTTTTCTACATCGAAACTTTAACGAAATTGAAATTTTAAAAAATAAATATTTTTTAGAAAGAAGAAGCTACGTCGGTAGCTTTTTATAATTTAATAATTCTTTATGAGAGTTGAGTTAGCAGCACTTTTTCCTTAAATAATATTTTTTGATAAATCGTACAAGTTTGACAGTGAATTTTTACGTTAATACGAAACGCATCGAAAATTCGAAAACATACCGACATAGTTTTCACCCTCTAGCAGGCAGTATAAAAAAATATAATCATTTTGTGCAATTTTCGATGTAGAAAAGTGTTTTTTCCCGGGCGTCCTTTTTGTATGGGCCGAAAAGCGAAGTCTATCGTCTTAATAGCTCAGTCACTTAAATTGACAACTTCAGTCTCTCGTCTTAGTATCCATATCCTATCCTCATAAATTAGCGGGAAAAGGGTAAGGGATGAATAAAATGAAGATAAATGCTACATCACAGAAAACTAAGAAAATATTCGTAATAACTTTTAAATAAATATAATTAACGCAAATAAGTGTAAAAATAAAATAACATTTTAAAACGAGAATGTCACAGTAATATGCTGACATCGCATAGGAAATTAAGATTACACGTAATATTATTCACCTTATAGCTGGGCACTGACCCAGTGAGATGTAGATATATACTCTGTTGTATTATGCAATACGAAAAAATACATATTTCAAACTCGTTATTCAATTACGTAATGACATAAATAAATTAAATATAAACATTTTTTTATCATTTAAAATTACAGAAGATTTTCGCACGTACGTGCACAAAGATAACTATTTTTAGATAATGATTTTTATCTTAGTTCAGGTCACCCCAAGTGGTTCGCTACGTTTGGTGACTTATTAGGAGTGCCCAGGTTCATAGGATGATATTTGTTTAGGTCTTGGCAGCGAATGCGTTTGTCTGCTACGTGGCGGGCAGAATCGGGTGACCTTACCCAGATTTCCTGACTCAGATGCCTTACACCACAGGGGAAGGGGTGGATTCATAAATCCCTCGCTCCTGGACACCGACTCCAGAGTCTGGACACCAACTTCTGGACACCCCCAGACTCCAGCCCACTCTTCATGCCATTTTTCTTCCCGTAACTTCCTCTCCGTTCTGTCTCCAAGAAGACCCTCCACATATACCCTCCTTTATGGGGTTAATGAAAAAAAATTGTTCTCATTTGTGTGCACACCACATATTACCCACACAACAATAAAAATGTTTTTCATTATTGTAATAAGTATGTGATGTATTGTGTTGGAGATTAATTTTTTATTTAATAATCCTTTTCCATCCTAAAAAGCTGAAATTATTGTTTGTGCAATGTATTGTTTGGCTGGGAGAGAATGAGTGCAATAACTGAAATAATTAGCAAAACCGAAAAGCTTTTGAGTGCAATCAAATAATAATCTGGTTGAGCTTTGCACAGATGTTTTCGTTAGACACAGAAAATTTGCACTTAAAAACATTGAGTTGTAACTTTGAACCACAAAAATTATATAGGTACGTAATCGTACGTAATAAAGTGTTACTTTTCTTGTTATTGTTGTAAATGAATTCTGCGAAATTCAGAGGCCACATAAATAAACCAAAGTGTACTGGAACTTGCATTGCTTCTGCATAGATAAGAGGCAAACGTCATTATAGAATTAACTGGAACGTTATCCTATTTATAAACATTGATAATTTGTCTCTGGAATGGTGTGCTTTTTAGTAAATAACACATTCATTCAAGCATATTATGTCGATCGTGTAATGCAAAAGAACCACATAGTATTGAAATATTCAAGTTTTAAATATGTGGGTGTGCTTTTTTTAATACTATTTAAGCCAGCATATCTATACAACTTATTTGGAATCGATATTTAAAAAATCTGAAATTATACCTTCTTATAACAATTTTAAACCTTTGTAAGCCAGGTTTTTTTTTTTAAAATCAAACGTCACTTCAGATTTTTTTTGTGTCGCATTTTATAAGTTTACAGTAACAATTATTTCAGATGTTGGTAGTTTATACAACTGTTCTTACTAATAATATTATTTTGTAATAGAAACATATAATGATTTAAAAAAAAATTGTAATAATAATTTTCATTGGTGGCCACCGGTGGGCCAACGGTTAACAAGAGGTTTTAAGAGATAAAAAAAAACCCAGCTTTATATTGATGTATATATTTTTAAAGTATTTTTAATAAATGCATAATTTTTTTCTTGATACCGCAAAATAAATCTAACTCCAAGCCAATTTTAAAATGATTAATGATATAAAACAATTACTTCGTTTATTACTTTGAAATTTATTTAATTTATTAATACAGACCGGTTTCGCTTAACACAAGCATCATCGGGGTCATCGTCATCTTTCTATAATTAAATATAAGATTACACAATGTATTTTTTAATTAGTTCAAAACTTTGTAACTTGATGATGGTTGTGTTAAGCGAAACCGGTCGGTATTAATAAGTTAAATACATTTGGCGGCTTTAAACACAGTAATTGTTTTATTTCAATAAATATGTCCAAATGTAAAAGGATTTCCGAAAAAAGGGTTTAATACTTATTTGAAGTATGTGGTTATGATAGTTGAAAAGCGTCTGGCTGTCATAATCCATTCCCTAAACGCTTAGCTATTTCTTGGAGGAGATCTCCCTCTAATGCGACACTGAGAGTATCTTATACTTTGGAACTTTGAATCGATTTCTGCACTACATGATCGACGCGTTTAGTTTATCAGATTACCAGCGACCTAGTTTTCAAATGCAACAAAAACAATTGCAGTTATTCTAAAGTAAACAGCGCAGAGATTAGAGATGGGTAATTAATTCGGCGGAGGTCGATAGTCGGGGCCCGGGACCAGGCGGTACGGCATGGCGACGCGGTCCTTCCGATCCCGCGTGCTCCTGATACCCGGATACCTGGTATCTGCCACCTTCTTTTGCGGTATGTACCCAGGTATCCATGTTGTTTTTTTTTAAAGTTTTATATCAGGAAAATAATTTCCTTCGGGGCCTCTGTCAACAAAATTATTGTGCCCCATATGTGCACAATAATTTGCCTAGCAAGTATAAGGATCGGGGACTGCTCGGAGTCAGCCCGCGTCGCATGGGCAGCATTTGCAGGTGCAGATTTTGCAATGTTTAAACTTGTATGAAAGAACGTATGCTGAGGGGCTTCATACAAGTACATACATTACAAAATCTGCACCTGTAAATGCTGCACGTGCGACGCGGGCTGACTCCCACCTTACGCCGACCCTTATGATTTGATTGCTGTTCGCGGGTTGTCCCGTTTTGCCTTCGCCCGTGAGCCTCCCCCTCCGCGCCGCTTCCCGGTGTTTCTTCCCCGTCTAATAGTGCTCGCCCTCAAAGAGCTCCTGAATACGTGCGCCTACTTAGGGCTTTCCCCCTTTTACCTTCCGGGCGTTGTGTATTCACGTGCGATTATCTTCGGTAATCTTCCGTGTAACCAACTTACGGATACTTTTGTGGAGTCTTATAAAAAAGCATACATATTTTAATACCTTCAAAAGTGAGATGCATGGTTTCAAACGGCTTTCACTCGAGATTAAACATGTTTATTAGAAATCTTCAAAATATTTCAAATCTCTATAGCTCACGAAGGAAATTGACGTGGCAAGCAGAGATTAATCGTTTTGACCAACAATTGCAGACAGAAATGCTATGCAAATTACATCACGCTAGAGCTTAGCGAACGCGTTTTTGCTACATCAGGCTCTGCAGTAAGTAAGTTTATCACTCTAAGAAAGAATCAAAGTAATTAAGGAAAAATGCAAAAAAATGCACTATCTAAGAATATTGTTATTATTTTTAAGAAGTTTGAGAGAATTATGGGAAAAATAATAATAATCAGGCTTTAAGCCTATGATAAAAAATTATAGTTCTTTGTATAATAAGGAAAAATTATAATAAATACGGTTATTAAAAATTATATAAATATGGTTATTCGTCCCTTTTTGTGGGGACATTTGATATTTTACGGAAATTGTATACCAAAAATTCTTTATGAACCGAGTTTTGAAGAAGTAGCACTGCTGGACGATAAAATATTAGTGGTTCTTTGGGAAAGGTTTATCAGCACTGGATAATGCTAATACGTTGAGATTGCAACCATGAGCATTCAAACTAAAGTACACGCCAGGGAAGCGGTCAAAAACCATCGGTGCTTCGAAGAAGAATAGATTACCTCTATGGCTTTTCCGAGAACAGAGGATTGCGTTTCGTATTCCGACTCCGGAATTTACGACTCAAAGTTGGAAAGTATATTCTAGATATTCAAATCAGCGATTATGAATGAAATTATTAAAATTACACATGTTTAGTACAACGATCAGAATCAAAAAAAGAAACTTTAAATCTTATTTAACGGTTTTTAAAAATACCCCATTGTAACTATATAATTTTCTTCTCAGAGTAGTACATACTTGGAGTATGCACAGGCATGCCGCTTTTCGAACCTTAAACTCACATATTGCGATGATTTCTGTATCAACGTTAGGTCGGTATTCAAGTTTGGCGTCTACTAAATCTACCACTAATTTCTGAACAATGGGTGCATCTACAGAATAATGTGAGTTATAGTGCTTGTTCAAATGTACATGCTTTTCCATTTGAAACATTTCGACGTTGTCAAGCTAAGCAATATCTCCTTACAAATTTATAGTAAATATTAAAAAAAAATCACTTTCTGGTTAGAAAAATAATATTTGACAGTCTCCCACTACCATCAAAACAACAAGAGCAATTATTTAGTTAAACATTAAACAGTTCTAAGTAAATGCAATAATATCCATACGTGCTTCTGAGTTAACGTCGGTATACCACCGCGTTGATGAAATCGCCGCAAATTGCGATTGTAGGGCGCCGCATATAGAAACACAGATCTTATTTCTAAAACCGATCGCCGCACCGCAGAGCAAATGTGGTCAAAACACACTACGACCATCAATGTCTTCTATCCTATTTTTGTACCATGACATCATTTTGAGTGATGAAACGATTTGCGTTACTAATCAGGTTACGATAATAGTTTATTATAACTACACTTTGAAATACTATTATATTAAGTTCCCTGTGAAGTAGAGGTAAGTACCTTCCCGAAGAACGTCTCTCAACCGAAGGTCTCATCCTCCATATTTGAGAACTACAATGAAGTCCAAAAAAATGTTAATATTTAGTTATATCAGTTTCTGAAATAAGACTTCTTTAGAGACATTACGACGGGTAACTCAAATCTTTTTTGGACGGAAGTAACATTTTAAAACGGAAATGACGTTCGATTTATATTTCATGATATTATGTCATCGTAGGCAACAATAAATGCGAAGCCTAGCAACGAATAACAAAACGTCAAAGCAAACTCAAGAAGTCACCCGTTTATTTTGTTTACTAATGTATAAGCTAAGTTCACCAGCATGATTATCATATGATTTAACTAAAGATTTTAGTAGAATTATTTTTTACGAAGAATATAAACCATTTTTTCTCTCTGTTTCTTGTGAATTCTAGCCATTAAAGTAAAAAGTGGCAGTAGTGTGACAATAAAAATAGTGTTGTTGTCAAATGGCTGTCAGGAAAATTTTACCCCTTCGTCATAAGCGAAAAATATATATAAACGAAACAATCAACAACCTAATCATCTTCCGCCACCTAAGTTTTTAGTTTATAGTTTATAGTTTAGTATATAGTAAGTTTTTAGTTTTTAGGAGGTCAAAACCAAAAGCAAAATTATAAATTTTATTTTCTGTGATCTAAAATGATGCTGAATACTTTGTGCTATTCTGCAATTATATTTTATTTTTAAGGGCGGCAAGGTTGACAAGCGCTGATTTCCGCACGGTGTTTACGACATCTAGTCTTATCAACAGAATTATGTTAACTAAACTGTTGTAAACATTGAACTTGTTAGAAAAAACTGCCTTCTTTACTTATATTTTTTTATTTGGTGAAACATGCAGTTGCATATAATTTTTGACGCATTGAACAGTCACTTGGTTGTAACCTGTGAAGATTTGGACAAAAAATTAAAAAAGGAAAATGTTAAAATTAAAAAAAAATCTTTAAAAAAAAAAGTTTCTAAGAAAACAGGTGTTAAATAATAGAAATAAACAATAAGACAATGATAATGCAAATTAGAAAAATAAACTAAATAACTTTAATATTATAATATAATGTAACGCATACAGCAGGGGTAGGGATGCATATTAGTAAATCTTGTTTATTAAAATAAACAATTTAACATTGTTAAAACCACTGATTTATTAAATTAATGCCGACTGATTTCGGAACAACCGTTCCTTCCTCAGGGCAAACATATAATGGATACAATTACAAGGGAGGGTACAATTTATTACTAAGTGTAGTGGTAGGGATGGAGGCGTGGCTAGGAATTAATGGAAAGTTGTGGGAGGGAACAGATTTTTAATTTAATTATAATGGAAAATCACAAAGTAATAGCTAGTTTCAAAAGTAGTTAATATTGTGATTATTTTTATTTTGCATTTATTAATTTGACCTGAGGATATATGGGCAATTTACAAGCGTCCTTTACTTTGGAATGCATGGAAAGAGGCATAGTGCTTCCGCCACCAACTAAACTTGCGAAGATTAGAACTTCAACCATTGTGCATTGTGCAAATACTATTGCAAACTACAAGTACTAACCTAAAAAATAATATTCGTGCAATTTTATTTAACGCCACGTTATTGGGCAATGTAAAAGTTAAGTTAAGTTATACCAGAAATAAACTAAATGTTTTGTAAACTAAAAGCAATTATATGTAAACTAATAGCATATTAACAGGTTATGTACCTATGTAAGATGTTTATAAATATTTGTGTGAGGTTTCAGCAATTAAACTTAATACTGGAAATTTGTACCGATTATTTTTTTTTAGTTCATTATATCTTTATAAATAAAAAATCTCGCATCTACTTAACTCTGAAACTACTTAACCGATATTCATGTAATTACACATGTGTAATTTGGTCCAACTTAAAAAGTATAATAGTTTATATCTTATTGACCTCAATATTGATTATTGCGAATTAAATGTTTGTTATGGGACAATAATTTTTATTTACGTGTAGGTTTCATAAGTTTCTGACAGATTGTGAGTTAATTTATCGACACAACACTTTTATTTAGGTAGGTAACCATCCAGTAGATTTTGTGTTTCGTTAGCCAAAGCAACGCATGGGTGGGTCAGCTATAATACTATAAAATCATGATACGGCCTCCGTATTCACGATTAAACATCCTGAAGCCGCGGGTTCAAATCCCACAAGTAAGTTTTTCACAACTTATAAATTAAAAAAATATATAGTATAATTGCGGTACGTTTCACAGTGGAAGATACTCTCGGTATCGCCCTGGTGTAAGAACACCATTTCAAATTGAAATGTTGCTTGAAATAATTTTAGCCATTCTTTGTGAAAAGATTTGAACAGCAACGTACTTCAGCTTCCTTTATCCCATTTTCTTTCCCTCACCACTTCCTTCAGCCTCACAACATTTCCCAATTGGGGTTGCCACAGTCTCACTGGTTTTACTTGGGAGCTGAAGGGATCTTATTCGATATTACTATTACTAAACGACACTATAAAATTACCAAAAAAATGCATTGATTTTTTCTAAGCTGGACTAATATATTATGTAAAATTTATAAATAAGAATTGTAGGGTGGTTTTATAGATATATTTAATATTAATATAAAAGTGTCCACTTTGCGTCGTTATTCGTTACAAGTGGCGTTATCGACGGCCGCTCTTGTGACAAATGCGGTATTATTGTAGAATACGGTAAATAATAATTTGATATTAGAGATAAGGTCACGTGGTGGACGATCACGCTAGCGCATTAATCTATACAGCGCAAAAACTATCGAGGAAAATGAAGTGCTGTCGTGTGACACTTCTGGTATTAAATACACAAAAAAATAAGTATGCCATTCGAAAGAAAATATTGTGTGTTTTTGAAGTAAAACTTCTTTATGCACGCTTGACTTGAGGTAAGCTGGCGAATGTGTTACGAAAATTGTAATGCGTTACGAGCGAGGCGAACGGGCTGTATCACACTGTAGAAGAAAGAGGGAGCAGTGCGCGCGCACATTTTCTTTCTCTCTTTCTCTCATAGCCAGTGCATGAAGTTTATCCGTTTCATTTCATTCTTGAACAATGTTACAAATACTATAGGAGCAAGAGAGAGCAATGCGCGCGCATATTTTCTTTCTCTCTAGAAGTTTTACTTCAGTCGTGTGGTCTAAAGCACACTCATTTTTTTTTTTTAATATATACAATTATTAAATTCATTATTAACTATTAATTATTAAATTAAGAAATTTCCATTAGGATGTTCATCGATATTAATACTCCAATTTAAAATGTTCACATCTTGCTTAAATCAAGTTTTAGTTATATATATTTTTTTTTAACTTAATGAGTTAAGCCACAAATTGTAATATTTTAATCGATGAAGACAATATTAGAATCAGAAAAATATACGGTCACATCTTTGATTCGAACCCTAGACCTTCGCCTTGCCGGGGCGCAGCTCTACCAGCTGAGCTAATGTGTCCCTATCCGATACTTTAGTATAGTCGAAGAATAAAATAGTTAAATATGACCCATTCTTTAGCTTTATACAATCTACGCATCCGAGACATTATAATTATGTAATTATTATTAGACATAATTATCGATTTTATTATAATTGTATATTTTGTTTGCAAACAAAATATTACATAAATAAAAAGACGAAAGCCAGTGAATTTAGCAGTGAAACATTAAAAACCAATTAAAAGCAGTTTCCTATAAATTTGCATTGGGTACCTACCCACATTCTTTTCAGAATAAACAATAACATCCCACCTTATAAGTTAAATCTAAACCACGCGAGTTTCAAAAATCAGAACCAGTGCAAAACAAACTCGTGGAAGTTCGGTTGAGTCTATTGGACGTTGGAATATCATTGAGAGGGACGGGTTTAAATATACCAAAGTTCTATAGCGTTTTGTATATATATATATATATAAAAAAGCTTCTTCCCGCGACTTCGTCTGCGCAGGATTAGTACTTCTATTGGCCTATTTTCTTTTCCTAGGTCTATCTATATTTATACCAAAATTCTTAACCTATTTATTTAAAATATCTAATTCTTGATTCGATTCAAAGTATTAGGCGAGTACTTTAAATAAATTCACTAATTTAAATATTTTCTAAAATAGAATTTTGATTTAACAATCATTGTTTTGCAAAATGTCATTCTCAAATTTTGACATTTTCTATTAAACAAAAATCATTATTTTCAATACATTGAAAATAAATAGCTAGCTTTTTAAATTATAGCCTATATGTTCTTCTGAGGTATGAGCTATATTATAGTAAAGTTTCATTAAAATCCATTCAGTAAATTTGGCGTGAAAGAGTAACAAACATACATACATCCGATACGTTTTTAGATTTTCACGGCCAAAAGCATTTTCGTTGTTTGTTTTTGGGGTGTTATGCCGTGTTGTGCTACCTCCTTCTTTAGCCGACGTTTCGGACAGCGTTGCAGTGTCCATCATCAGGGCAGATCTGGCAGATCCGTCGATGTGAATTTGTAGTGTTAAGTGTGTGCTTATTTACTTGGAAGCGATACCGTGCCGTTAGCTTTATTTCAGAAGAAAGTGAACTACTTTGAAAGGGAAATTTGGTGAAAGCGCAGTATTTACGTTAGCCTGGCTAGTTCACTTTCTTCTGAAATAAAGCTAACGGCACGGTATCGCTTCCAAGTAAATAAGCACACACTTAACACTACAAATTCACATCGACGGATCTGCCGGATCTGCCCTGATGATGGACACTGCAACGCTGTCCGAAACGTCGGCTAAAGAAGGAGGTAGCACAACACGGCATAACACCCCAAAAACAAACAACGAAAATACATACATCCATACAAACTTTCGCGTTTATAATATTAGTAAGATAAGATAGTTTAGTTTAAGGACAATTCGTCGACTTGAAATTTCTTCAGTTACATATTCATCGCATTACCAACGACGGCCTACTGCAACGTCACGGAACACCGATACTCTGCTCGATACTAAATCATGATATCCCTTTCACAAATTCAAAAGAAACACACACATCATTAAATTAATCAATAATTTACAACGGCAAGTGATAAATGCATTCATATTTTAATAATGTGTCGATAAAATGTCGTTGGCGTGAAATAATATAACATGATCAGTCCATGTTTTATTACTACTTGTAATGCGTCCTGTAAGTTTCACTAAAATGGCGCGTAATATGTCTGTAATTTTTATATTGTATGAATTTCAATTTGGAGGCGCGTAACTAACTGTCCCACAGGTAACATTAGGTGGTTCGCTACGTTTAGTGGCTTGGCAGGGGTGCCCGGGTTCATGGGATGAGGTTTGTCTGGGTCTTGGAGGCAGATGCATATGTCCACTAACAGAGTGGCAGGCCGCATTGGGAGAGACTGGTTGAGTAAGACCTTTCGATATCTCCAAAAGGACTAACTCGAAATATCGCTAAGCACAGGGGAGGGATGGACTCAAGTCTGTTGCTCTTGGATACACTGAGTCTCAGATTCCTACCCACCCTTCACATATTTTTTATTTGCAGAACTTCATTTTCCGAAAAGACCCCACTCATATCATCCCCAAAGATGTCAAATGCCCCGAGGGGAATTATTTTCCTGAAAGTCTGTGTGGAGCTAATGTAAAAAACTAGTGTGCTTTAGAATACACGACTGAAGTAAATACTTCTTTAGCTCCATCTATATGTATGTCCTTATATATGTTCATATGTATAAAATATATACATGTATATACATATATTAATTTTCTACAAATATTTACTTAAATTTATTATCACTGGTATTTCAAAATACTGACTGAAATATTTCATGCACTGGCTTTGAGAGGAAGAGAGAAAGAAAATTTGTGCACGCACTGCTCTCTCTTGCTTCTACAGTGAGCCCGTTCTCCTCGCAACGCATTTCACTTTTCGTTACACATTCGCCAGTTTACCCCTCAAGTCAAGCGTGCGTAAAGAAGTATTTACTTCAAAAAGATAATATGAAATAGCCAATTAAGAAATATATCAAATATCTGAAATACCTGTTTTAACCTATATTTTACGATAATTGTAATTAGTTATTGTACTGAAGAAAGCATAAGTGTATCTAAATAATTGACTGTGGGTACTGCCAGAATGTGTTTTCCACAAAGTAATATTTTATTTTATTTTCATCTAAATATATAAACCTCGCGAATGTCAAACTTTTAGTTCAGACTTTTCCGGAAGTGCAAAAGCTTTACACACGTACAAATTTACGTCACGAGGTGTTAGCACAAAAAAGTTTTTAACGCGAATGCGCTTAGGAAAGGACCGATTCAGTTCCCTACAAACTTATTAATAATTGGCGACGCAGCCTTAGAAAACTTTTCTTTGCATGTTCTTTGTCGGCTCCTGAGCTAGAGGCTGTGGTAATTAAGTTCGCCATTGTAGGTCCTGGCTGAAAATGCCCAACTGAAATTAAACTGGACGCTGGCGCTGGGCGCTCTTTCCAGAAATGCAGCGCTGTTTTTACTATTGACTTTCCTCGGCGTTGGGTGCCAATAGAAAAGCGGCTCCCTTCTCAGACCTCCCCCGCTGCTCATCACCTTTCCTACTTCTTTACTTGTAGCTCCGTTTCTTGAAATTCCTTTGTAAAATCTTCTCACTTCTGTTGCAAAGATGCGCGATTTCAGAAATACAGATATTTTTCTAATTGAATTTACTTTGTGTCATGATGATAAGTCAAGAACGAAACAATACTAATATTTTGTTGATTTATTCGCTCGTTACTTTATTATGAAATAGTTTTTCAAATGAAATGAATCTGCAACAGGAACATAGTTGTTCATTATATTATATCCATCTCCTAAAGCTATTCCAGATTTTTTTCACTAGCAATAATTCATCGTGAGATAGAAATTGAATTAATATAACTAAATGTGTTCTGAAATTATCACCTTAATGCCCACAGACACGTGCACTATTGGCTTACAAATGACGGTTGAAATTAAAATAGTATTAGAAGACATATGCGGTTTGAAACAAGAAACAGAAGTCTCCGAGAGATGAAATAGATTGACGACATATAAAAAACGTATCTGACATATAAGGAATCAAAATTTTGATTGGGAAAATCGCAAATAATCTGCAAAACTCGACTGATATGTGGAAGACCAATGCAGCATGGCGCTAGAAGGTTCATTAAATTTAACAGATCAATCATCAGAAGTGTGATTTTACGAAGGAACTGAAAGAGTTTTTTTTTGTTTTTTTATTAATTTGTGTTCTGTGTAAGTGAACACTAGAAATGGCCTTGAATTCATTGTCAGATTATCCAACAGTGGCAGTTAAAATATAACTTTAAGTTTAAAATAAATGACAAGAAAAGCGCTTTGCAGAACTGTGAACAAAACATGTTAGATCTGATTTAAACTCATTTTATGAAAAATAGTAAGCAGTTTAAACGAATGTTGTCAAAAATTAAAAGTTTTGGCAATAAATTACGCACTACCTTGGATGGTATCGTGCCCGTGCCAGTAGCGATCGTGCATCTTTGTTTGCTAAGAATTTAATGTCTGGCATAACTTGGTTATACACGTTTGCGCAATTTCCCCGACTCATTTGTTTTGTGTCATCGTTTTGGCGACCCGCGGACACGGATCGCGTGCGGAGGGCGGTTGCTCCCAGCGCGAACCGCGGCCGATAGCGGCATTACAGTCAGGGAGCCGCAGCCGATAAGCCAATAGGGGCACAGGGACAGACGACAGACCGATATCAGCCAGCACAGCCAAAGGGCACAGATCTGACTGAATCGATGACAGCGGAGACCTAAATAGGCCACGTTCCATTACAAGAGATGGTGCTTTACGCTTAGGCCGGGAATACATGTCCAATTTTGCTATCCGATTGTCTGATCAGACTATCAGATCTGATGAACAAACCACGTCCGATTGTTTGTGGTCTTAATAGTTTTCGATCTGTCTAACGAAATTCAATAATCAGCAAAAAATATAATCTGTGACGCAAATTATTTATTTACAGATTTCCTCCCAGGCCAAGTCCTTTATTTCCCTATCATGATACAGCCTTAACCTTACGTTATATAGGCATGTTGATACTTTTTATTTTTGTAAAGTTTATTTGGTAGGCCTCCATTATTTGCATATCTTTTACATATTCAGTAAAACTACATTTGGAAGGCAATAATGAGTACCGTCACCCCGGGAACCATTTATTAACCAATACCTCTACCATAGGTCATCCCAGGTGTTTCGCTACATTTGGTGAGTTAGCAGGGTTGCCCGCGTTTATAGGGTGAGGTTTATCAAGGTCTTAGCTATTTCATTTCTATGCAATAGTAGGCACCGCGCGCCATCAGACAATGGATCTTTTCGCATTTTCCGCCGTTAGATCCGATAGTCGGATTGGAATCGATCAGATGTGTTTGGATTGTCTCAATAGATGTATGGCGCGTAGGTCTTCCGATTGTCTGATCAGACTATCGGAAACGCGGATCAAAAAATCGGGCATGTATTCCCGGCCTTACACCTCCCTGGTCCACGTTTACTCCGAGTGGGCGGTTACCAGGTGACACCAGTGCGGCTTTTGAAGAATGAAAGTTAGAACACTTATTTAAGGGGATTGACTTACTACTTCGACGATCAGTAACTACGTACACTAAGAAATGGGCATTCTTTTGAAACTAACACTAAACACTGTATCTACCAAGAAAACTTACGGTTAATTTGTTTCTTGTATTGAAGACTTATATCTACCAAGAAAACGTACGGTTAATTTATTTCTTGTATTGAACACTTGTATCTACCAAGAAAACTTATGGTTAATTTATTTTTTTATTTGAACACTTGTATCTACCAAGAAAATTTATGGTTAATTTATTTCTTGTATTGAACACTTGTATCTAACAAGAAAACTTATGGTTAATTTATTTCTTGTATTGAACACTTGTATCTAACAAGAAAACTTATGGTTAATTTGTTTATTGTATTGAACATTTGTATCTACCAAGAAAATTTATGGTTAATTTATTTCTTGTATTGAACACTTGTATCTAACAAGAAAACTTATGGTTAATTTGTTTATTGTATTGAACATTTGTATCTACCAAGAAAACTTATGGTTAATTTATGTTTAATAACTTGTTTTAATAGTGAATTAGGTATAAAGGATATAACTATAAGTTATATAAATGATGATGTGATAAATGGGCATTCAAAAGAAAGTAACATAAAACTTTTCTACCAGAAAACGCTACAATATGATCATTGCTTAAGAGTAAATTGGGTATGGGAATATAACCGAAGTTCAACAAATAAATGTTTTTTTACCTTGAATTATCCACTATCATGTACTAACCTAGCCCAGAAAATTAATTTCATTGTTACCGATTCTCATAATTATACAGGTTTTTAAGGAACGTACTTTATGTCATTATTTAAAGTAAAAAGAGTAAATAAAATTTTGGTCTCGGTGACGTTGACGTTCTTTTTTTGTTTTACTAAAAACATAAAAGAGCAGTAGGTATTGTACAGTAGGGGGGGATTGGGGGTTGGGTGGTTACTCGGCTGAGTGACCAGTGACGACATGTAACTAGAAAAAAAGTTATATTTAAAAAAAAGACATCGCAATCACCGGAGAACAACATTTCGTTAGCATTTTTTACTTCAAAAAATATCCGGAATCACTGGTTAAAACTAAAAATCACTGTTACTAAAATAAAAGACGAGTTTGCTTTAGACCACACGACTGAAGTAAAACTTCTAGAGAGAAAGAAAATGTGCGCGCGCACTGCTCTCTCTTGCTCCTACAGTATTTATAAAATTGTTCAAGAACGAAATGAAATTACGAATAATCTTCATGCACTGGCTATGAGAGGAAGAGAGAAAGAAAATGTGCACGCGCACTGCTCACTCTTGCTCCTACAGTGTGATACAGCCAGTTCGCCTCGCCCGACTACACTGTTCGTAACCCTTAACCCCAAAGCAAAAAGTTTTACTTAATAATAAAAAATTTAAGATGGCCGAAATAAATGATGCATTAAAATACTTTATGTACCTACCTAAGCAACGTTAACGAATAATTGTGTCTCATTATTTTATTTTTTACATTAGTTTAAACAATTGCTGTAATTTGAATAATTTTTAGTTTTCAATAAACCGTACCTGTATAGAATTTCTCCTTCCAAAATGCGTCATCATTGCAACAATTGCAACTCGATGAATGTTCGAAAACAATAACAATAAACAAAACGTATTTCTTTTTGTTCCCATAATCCAGTCGGAGTAATGAAAGCAACTCCCGCTGCAAGTCCTTGACAACATTATCGTTTCCAACTTTCCGCACCAACCAATGGGTTTTTTATTGGATTCGTTCCGCACAATACACTGAGTAAATTATATAAATTTAGTAATAAAATTCACCCATGGCGAGTGACGTCCATAAAAATTTTGCATAAACTTCTTATTGTTACAAAAAAATGGATGAATACCATAGACATTTTATTATGTCTATGATGAATACATTCATAATGTAATGCGTATGTGGTCATTTTTAATTAATTTACATAATCTCAGTGAACAAGAATGAGTAACAAAAATATTTTATGTTTTTTAAACCACAATAACAGTATATTTATATAAAACAATACCTACATAATAATAATTGTTATTGTGAACACTGTTAAGGAATTGTGCGGAGGTGTATTTATTTAGTGTGTGAAAGAAGCTATATAAATAAGCTTAATGCTATAAGTTAACAATTATTGTTGTGTAAGAATACCCGTGAACAATTACGGGATATTATAATTGTATTTTATTAAAATAATATTAGTTCAGGATCATTGAGATTCAAAGAAAAACATTGTTTAGTAGTAGGTATATTTAAAAATTGCGACATCTATAAAAAATTAAAAGAAAAACGAAATATTCAGATATAGATACAATTCAGATATTGAATTATTAATTGATTAATTCAAATAAAATATTTTTTGTGATAACCGGATAATTCAGGATAGTGACAATTCTACACAATTTTCAAAAGACAAATCTGTGTTACGAATAACCTTACAACATTTGAAAATCTTTCACTACCACCTCACTAAGCGGAAAATGTTGCTTGTGTCGTGATGGTGCACTTAGCCAGCCGAGGAATTGAACACGGGACGCCAGGGTGGGGCCCAAACGCGATGCCAACTCAGCCACTGACTGGTCAAAGTTTTAACAGGTTATGTTAGGTTTCATCACTTTTAATGATTGTACATCACTTTTCATTTATCACTGAGTTATCACATAACCAATGACTGCACAACTGTCGTTGTTTCCTGACTAAAAAATATTAAAAAGTAGTCATTCGTAATTCGTCACGTACAACTGCCATTACATTATGCAATTCGTTGTGGGCATTTAACTTATTAATATTGGCATTACTTTACACTTCAAAATAAACAAAACTTATTACAATAGCGTGTTTGTAAAAGTGTGTTGAATACAAAGCTTTTTAAAATAATAAAGCTAATAGCATTTAAATGCCACTTGCAATTGCACCGCGCTTATCCAACAACAATTATTGAGAATAATTAGTAAGAGTAGGCGGTTAAGTTGGCTATTTCACAACTAAGATATTATATCGCGTCATCAAACATTTAGGTTTATGATTTAATTCCAACCACAGATGTTGAACAATTTTCAGTAAATTAATAGTAACCTATTCATGCCAAGCTGTTAATCGTCAGATTTATAATGCAAACATTTTCACTTACGCCTTATTGAAAAGGGAACCAGTCGATACACGACGTGGGATTCGATCTCGATCCATACAACTGTCCGTACTGGACTCTTACAGCAAAAATGAAGTAACATTTTATGTAGTAAGTATCTTGCGATTTTACAGAAAACAATCAATTACCTTAGTTCTTTTGAATGGAAAGGAACAATGAAATACTGTATTATGAAAGACTATACTGTTGTCATAAGAAAAAAAGAAGCCAGAAATTTTCAATGGCCACATTTTGATGTACTTTTTACTATAATAGTTCACGATAAACGAGAAAGGTCTCGTATATCAGAATGTATCCATTGAAAATTTACAGCTGCCTTTTTGCTCACGAAGGCAATATGTATATTAGTCTTAAGAAGAACCATGAAAGACAATACTAGTCTTAAAAAGGACCATAGCGCCCTTAAATGTGATTTTTCGCAAAAATGGCGCTATAAAAATCATCCTAGTATTTATTATAAAAATACTAACTGGGGTACCCGGCTTCGCACAGGGAATTGATATGAGATTGTGTGGTAGCCTTCTGTCCCTCACACATACAAAAAAGGCTTCCAATGGTCCACAATGTTCCAGAACATTCCACAACATTAGTTGGTGTTCTTGAATGTTCCACAATGATCTACATTGATCCGGGATGTTCGAGATTATTCCCAACATTCCACAACTTTCCAGAATGTTCCGTAATGTTGTGTAATGCTCTCAAATGTTCTGGACTGTTCTAGAAATTTCTAGAGGACCAAACTTCCAGCTCTTATATCTTCAAAACCACGACCTTCAGGTAAAAACAGGAACCTTCTTCACGGATGGAAGATAGAGGGCTACCACCCCATAAAACTCTGTCGATCGTACCGGGACTCGTTTCTGAGTTTTAGCGGCACGCACATTGTACACTTACTTTTATAGTATATTATTAATAACAAAAAAATTATCGTTAGCATATTGAAATTCATGTTTTCACTAAATGAATTTAAAATTATTATAGTACAGTGTTCAATGTCTTAAAACGATTATGATTCGATTTTTGTAATAGACAGTGTAGGTATGCTGAAGACCTAAATAGATTGTTTTTTTATGAAATTGCGTAATTGATTGTTTATATTGGAGACGTATTGGTATTGCGTAAGGTGTAGGTGGAGACGGAAATAGATGTTTTCCACCAACCGTCTCATTATCTGCCAGTCCTACTCCTGGCATCCGACCGGCCACCTCCACATTTACCATTGACGTTACCGTTGTACTTCCGTCTCTATCTAATTATATTATGTTTGTTCAATCGATCTATTTCGAAATTTACACCACAATATATATTCCATTTTTTCTATTTAATCCATCTTCTAAATTAGTATCTGATTTTTATTATTTCCCTTATTTTTGTATCGAGTGAAAGATTATCGAATCCTTTTATTGCCTGGTATTTTTGATCTCTTTGTGCAAAGCTTGTGTTTATCGTCGGAGTTTTTTTTTTAATGTTTTTTGTACGCTTTTCTAATCGGTCTATTAATGATTATTTGTGTTTGTTTCGCATTTATTTGATTAAATGTTTGATATATGCTTAAATGACGGCATGATAATAAAAGTTTAAAAATGCTTCCAACTGTACAGGGAGGTTCCGATGAGAAATATCGATTATTCCCCGTATCAAATTTTTTAAATTGAAAATTTAATATCGATTTATACCTACATTCAAGTAAGCAATAAAGATGCTCAAACCAAGGTATATTATTAAATATGGTGTACTTCTTATAAGTATTTTTTGATCACAAGTATTTATGATTTTTCAATAATGTCTAAACAAAATAAGTGCGCAAAAAAAATCTGAAATATTTTAGTTTGTAAGACCTTAAATAAATAGAAAACTTAGGTATTTTCGTCACAAAATACGTTCTCGGATTTATTTTTTAATGATTTTAATTTAACTAAAATTAAAATTCTAAAAAATACCTTTACTAGATTATGTATTGATTTATTTTGTTGTATGATTATATGATTTAAAATTTGTTTTGTATAATACAATATGTCGTTTGAAAATTGAACAAATCTATAACCTTAGTATATTAAAAATAAACTTAGTTTTTCAAAATTTGAAAAATGCGTTTACCAGATAAAGTAACAATAATTCAAAAATCAAAGGAAAAAAGAGTCAATACGTCTAGAATTTGATTTAAAAATCACTAATTTCCGGTATTCTCTGGTAGATACATTACAGAAACATCACGCCTGGTTTTATTGAACTAGGTAGAGTGGACGTATTATACAAGAGCGGCCCGTTCATGTACATGTTCTTTGAATGGCTGTCCTTTTTATAAGCGATGCTACATTTTTTGTTCAATTAGTATTATAATAATGTTAATTAAGTAGTATTTTTTCAAGAAACTTGTTCTTTTCAAATACGAAGATCTCCAGAAAAGTTTTTGAAGTAAAACTTCTTTACGCACGCTTGACTTGGGGAGTAAGCTGGCGAATGCATGACGAGAGCGTTACGAAAAGAGTGATCGGGCGAGGCGAACGATAATAAATTTAAATAAATAAATATTTGTAGTAAATTAATATATCTATATATTAATACATATAGATCAAGCTAAAGAAGTTTTACTTCAGTCGTGTGATCTAAAGCACATTGGTTTTTATTTAATAAATATTTTCGGTTTCACAAATCCAATAGATATATAATATCTGGTGATTTTGCACGGGTCTACGCTAGTTATAAACTAAGATCCAACTCGTCCAATCATAAAAAAATACTGCTTCATAGTTTTGCTGACCCAATTCCGAGGGTATAATGAATATTCTGTTTGTTATTGAACAATCATGATTAAAAAATATGTTGTTCTCTAAAATATTATAGATATTATTTGAGTAAGTAAAGCAAGAACGGGGGAGAGCGTGTTATTATAATTCGAGATTTAGTTTTAACCCGTGATATTTAAATCAGATTGGTTAGTCGTCACGTGGCAAAGGGAAATTTAACTTTATGACTTTAATAAAACTATTAGTTTTACTGTAATCAAGTGAACTGTCGCGGCTTACTTTAGAAATGCATTCGAGGTCGGCTGGCATGACAATTTCAGTTTCTGAAAAATCACTACCAATTAGAATATTTAATGGAGCATAAACTGCTTTTACGACTAACGATGATAAATCATGTTGATGTAAGAGACAACATGCAACGCTAACTTCTGTAAATATATTATATTTTCCCCCAAGTTCTTCGCTAGTTAGTGCACTTGGTTAGTCGTTTAATAGCTCATTGATCCAAGTTTTGAATAAATAGATTTCTTTTTTTCCGTTGCCAATGGGGTAATAAAAATCTCTGAAATTACTGTTCTATTCTCGTTTCAGTTTAAATAATGAATTCATTGTATCTGTATGTTTTGTTTTCCTACAAAACCTATAAACTCTTATAAAAAGTATATAATTTTTGTAATTAGATTAGAGAGATGTATTTTATTAAATTTATTGTACACTAGTATATGTTAAATAATTTTAACATTTTTTAATCTTAACATGCATCGGGTACAAAACGACCTTGCGCAGTAGCACAAGTTTTATTTTACATCGAAGGATAGTTTTTACCTATGTTAGGTACATTGCCTTATATTACAGTCACTTTTTGAAGTAAATACTTCTTTACGCACGCTTGACTTGAGGGTAAATTGGGGGCGAACGATAATAAATTAAAATTAATTTTGAGGTTAATTCCTCACAATCTAATCGTAACAACAGTGCTCAAATCCATAGTAATGACGTTTGGAATGGGTGCAGGCATTTATGCTGACAATAGTTCATTTATTTATTTATAAATAAATATTACAAACAATACAATACAAAATTATCCTTTGTCTGTCCCTTTGAAGGATTCCCGTTTCAGGACAGCTAAATTGTTAATTAGTACATAATATTCTTACAATGGAATGGCGATTCTGTCAAGACAGCTTTTGGTAACATAAGTAATTGCATTCGTAGGGGTTACGGGTGTTTGTGTGACATTACGTGTTGTTGTTTCTCACATTCTAAACGTTAAAATCTAACTAATAACAAGCACTTTTTCGATTGCAATTTTTTGAATTTCCTGCTTCAAATGTGAATAAACGTCGCTCTCTAACTAGAATCGGCATCAAAAAAGTTTCATTTGAAACATAATTAAATATTTATTTTATTTAAATTAAATCATCAGTCCCATTCTAAGCGTATAATAAAATGAATTAAATTTTCGTTTAGAGTGTGCGAACTCAGTGCATCGAAACGACTGATTTGTCACGATGATTTGTAACATTCGAAACGAATCTTCAATATAGATTCTTAAACACTGATGATTTGAATGGTTTTATTCGATGCCAGAAAGAAAAGTATATTAGATTACTAAATAAGTACTTATTTTTTTTATGGAATAGGCAATTCACCCTAAGAAGAGTGCTTTGTGATAAGTACTTATTTCGGTTGTATGGTCTACCATAGCACACTCATATTTTTTTTAATTAATACTTATTAAGGTTATAACAAAACTAGTGATACGTCTTCACCAGAAAAAAAATAGTAAAAATAAGTCATTGTTTTATGAGCAATTACGAGTATTTGCATAATTGAGTCACAGTGAATCAGTCGTGCATGTACGAGTAACACCGGTCAGTGGTTGAGTGGGCATCGCGTCTGGGTCTCACCCAGGCGTTCCGTGTTCGATTTCTGGGCTGGCTAATACAAGCAACATCTTCCGCTTAGTGAGGTGGTAGTAGGAGATTTTCAAATGTTGGGTTATTCGTAACCCGGGAATGTTTATCTTTCTTTAAAAAAAAAAGCAAAAAAAGAAAGAAAGAAAATTGAATACAATAATTATGGTGCAGATAGAAAAAACCTGACTAACAAAACAATTTCATAAATTGGATCGGTACCATAATAATTTGAATCAAAGGCAAATGATAAGGGCCTTCACTAGTGCACTCACCCAAATTCGAATTATTAATGAAACCAAAATATGAGTGAATATATTTTAATACAAGTTAAGGTGTATTCATAGTTATTATAAATTAACTTTCAAAAATGACTGCCTAAACATAGGCTAGCCTAGTGAGTCGGTTATGAGAAACCTCAACGTATAAATAAAAATTTATATTATTTATATGTTATATGTATGCTACTGTTAATGTGTTTCTGTTGTTAATTTTATAAACCAATGCACAATACGCACACGTAGTTATAGTTACAAATTATTCTCAATAAAAATATATCATTATTGTAATATTTTAATCTTATAATTACAAATATCTTTTTATAAATTTTAACCAGTTTTTATTAAGGTCGGAGGCAAAATAAAATGTAATGTATGTTTCCTTACGAGCCTGTAAAACATTGGAAAATAACTACCTTATAATTATTTGACTGACATCATGTTGTAGGTGGCTTATTACCTCTTCGACATGGCATATTCGAGTTTCGTGTTCGATGACGCATGCGCGCTAACTCGGTTGGTTATAAAATTAACTGTTCCATTGAAATAATAGATAATAAAATTATTGTGGCATTTAAATAAACATTGTGTCAGTTTTCTATACTTGTGAATCGTTCAACGGGTGTCAAGGTAATCTATCGAAGTATCGATGAAGTAATTCGTCATTTCCCGATCATCTTTAAGAGATTCGTCATTTCCTGACCATCTTTAAGTTTATTATTTATGTAATACTAGCTTCTACCCGCAAATTCGTCTGCGCAGGATTAGTACTTCGATTAGCCTATTTTCTTTTCGTAGGTCCCATCTATGTTTATACCAAAATTCTTAACCTATTTATTTAAAATACCCATACTTCTTGATTCGATTTAAAGATGAGTACTTCAAATAAATTCACTAATTTAAATATTTTCTAAAATATAATTTTGGTTTTGCAATCATTGTTTTTCAAAAATGTCATTCTCAAATGTTGACATTTTCTATTAAACAATAATTATTATTTTTAATACATGGAAAATACCAAGCTTTGGGTATAAATTATAGCCTATATGTAATTCTGATGTGTGAGCTATATTATTGTAAAGTTTCATTAAAGTCCATTGAGTGGTTTTTGCGTGAAAGAGTAACAAACATACATACATCCATACAAACTTTTGCGTTTATAATATTAGTAAGATAAGAAGTAAGATAGTAAAATACACGTTCATTATCTAGAGAATTATTTGACCAGAATATACATACCAACTGATTTATTTTAAACTCTCTTTACTCTAAAGTTTCAAACATTTGAAAACTTTAGAAGAAAAACATACTTGAAAATATAAATCAATCAAAGATATTCGTTTTGAAGGACCAAAATAATATAATAAAAGTTAGGTTATGTTTACAAGATAATATTATTTTAATTAGAAATCATTAATTACTTGATTATTATGTTTTTAATATCCAAACTACTCAAATGCGACTTAATTTGAACAATTCCCATCGATATATTTTTAGGGGTATATCGACGTCATCTCTCTATTTCTCATCCGTTAGAAAGAATATTTATAATATATTGAACTCAAGAACGATAGGGCTAAGGAGCCTGGGAAGGCCAAGATTGAGATGGAGCGACAAAGCTTCTAAACCGAAGAGAACTGGCGAGATGAGTGGAGGAAGACTCTCGAGGAGGCCAATTCACACCAGGGGTTGTAGAGCCAAGAGGATGATGATGAAAAGAATAAATTTTAAATTTTTCGATTCCGCCCATCATTCGGCTGATGATTGATATAGTACGCATCAGGTGAAGCTAGTCTCACACGAGTTCTATACTATCATAATATGAACGAATCAAACAAATAAAAACTTTGCTTCTGGACATAAAAAATTATAACATTAATATTATTTACAAAATCTAAAATATTCCTACCTACTTTTGAAGAAAATTATTTGTATCACTTTAACTGCTACCAATGTTGTGTCTACGATACTGCCGACACGGGTTGAACCACGGTGCCCTTCTTGACAATCATCTACTTATGTCGGCAGAATATCTCTTAATCCTAAACATGCGAACACCTCAGCACAGGTTCTTCCAGTGAGGTGTTCACAAAATGCTACTATTAACCTTCTTACATACCTTTTTGCATCCTGTTACTGAATATGAACCTTTTTTTGTACTACTATGTGAACCACTGTAATTATTTGTTAAATGTATGTACAAGTATAGAAATAAATAAATAAATATGTGGACTTTGCCCATAAAGTGACATTGGCATATTATGAGAGCATAGCTGTGGTGTGAGACTAGGATTAAGAGTACATTAATTTGTACATATTACAAGATGCTTACATGTTAGACGCATTACATAACCGTAAAGTATCATCAATAAACATCTGAAACACATCACTGATGAGGCATGTGTTTAAAGCATCAAATGATTATTAATTGAGGAGACATTGTTGCGCCAAGCGTGACCTTTGCCGAAGAATTTTGATTGAAAGAGCAACAGAAAACTGATTTGGTCGTAAATTTCAGAGCTGTAAAAGGATGCTTGTTGGTTCGTATTCTGAATTTATCTTTTCAGCGAACCAAAGAGCGGGTCACGTTTAATCTAAAAAATGTTCCATTTATTTGGACCAAAATGATTCTCTCTGTGCTTTCATCTCAATTGTACTGTATTACTATTAAGTGATACTGAATATTGATGCTAAATAATTGTCGTCTTTGACTGATTGATGGCTTTCAAAAACGCTATATTGTTCACATACTTGATATATTTATTTTATTTCTATACATACAAACAACAAATTTGTTTGTGGACAAATGTTGAGATTCTGCAACAATCGGATGTATTGACGGTATTTCATTTTCCGATTAAATACAAAGCGTTTCAGTTTGTTCGACTAAAATGATTTTAATTATTTCGCTGAATACTTTGTATTCTTGTAGCATCTTTGTCTGTTTTCATGAAAGAATGTCTTTTAGTAAGGAAATTGTCAATTGTGCACATAGTTCACTAACAATTTTCTCTGAAATACAGATAAGGTTTGGTTCCTCTGAATTTTTAACTAATAAAAAATAAAAAATAAAAACGTTTTCATCTCAAAGGAAATGTTGAAAACATAATAGCAGAAATATTGTAAGCGGGTATGGCCGTCCCGGGAACCATTTATCGGATAACCAACACTTCTGCCATAGGTCACCCCAAGTGGTTACTTAGCAGGGATGCCCGGGTTCAAGGGGTGAGGTTTATCTAGGTCTTGGCGGCGGATGATCTGGACACACTGAACCTCAGATTCCTACCCATCCCCTCATATATTTTTCCTTCCCAGAATACCCTCCACACAGCATCCCCAAAGATAACATAGGCCCTGAGGGAAATTAATTTCCGCAGGGCCTCCTGTGTGGAGTTAATGTAAAAAAAAAAAAAAAGTACCGTATGAACGTGTGATATTTATTTCGCTAATTTCTGTGGTGAGTATTCGTAGCATTTTAGAAAACAAAGTAGATGGATATAAATAAACTACATAAAATAGAGATTAGTACCTCAGATATATTTATCTATAGATATTTTAGAAAGCGCTTGTATTTTTTTCTTGTTATGAGGTTTTATACCATATACGAATAAGTTGCCACAGATGTGTTCAAAAGAAAACTTAAATCATAAAATAAGTACCACACGAAAAAGAGTAATTAATTTTCTAAGTCCAAATAAAAGAAAAAGTGGTCTTAAAAAGAGCACTAAAGGCTGAAGCAGATATAAATCTGGTCTAAGTAAAGCGGGTGATAAAAGCAGCAGATTCTTATGAAGCGAGGCTGGTATGCACCAAGGCTGTCCAAAGATACCTTCTCGGTATTGAATATTCATACAGCGGCGGGCGGTGGGCGGCGGGCGCTCCCCACCCCCCACCCCACACCCCTCCGGCTTCCGAGCAAATGTTAAATGCCGCGGAACCTTTTTCACAATATGCCGCAATATGAATACATTATGTCTTACCCTAAGTTGCTCTCTAAATAGATAAAGACACAAGTGGACGAGCTTTTCTTTTTGACGCTCATTCATACGAACGGACAAGCGGGGTCGGAGACGGGGTAGGCAGTTCGGACGTTACACACATCGCGATTCTTACATGCTTGTTTGATATAATGCCCTATCTTAAAGGACGGATTGCAATCACGTGAAATGGGTTAGGAATGCTGTGTTTGTTTTATCGGTATTTCAATCGAGTTTTCTTGAACACACCTTGACACTGCATATGTATGTACACGGTTTAGATTTAACGCATGCGAACAGGTTGTTTTTTTACTTCCCTTTCTTTTGGTTGACACTTTGGCTGCGGTATGGTTTGCCGGCTTTTGTTTTCATCCCTTTCCGTCCTTTGATAATGTTTTATTTCAATTTTTGTGATAGTAGATGGTTGAAATTTATGGCGCTGAGTCTTAGTCTCGATTGATGATGCTTTCCAATATGTAATTCCATTTTTTTCTTTCCAATAATTAATTCCCTTATAAAAATAATGACGTTGGGTTAGCAGCAAGTTTAGTGTGTCAGGATGTTATTTCGTTCAGCCCATTGGATGTGGAGCTGGCGCGCGTAATTTTCTTCGCTTTGTGAAAACGGCGTTGCAGTCATAATGTATTTTCCGCGTGTTCAATAACATTACAAAACGGCAACCAAATGTCTGACGGAACAGTGCGTTTGATCGCGTCCTGGAAAAGCTAAGAGATTGAGGTTTATTGTACTTTACACTCAATAACCGGCATAATATTATGTGCTCCATGTGTTGCCCGTTAAGCTCCCTTCCGTGTATCCACCGTCACAGAATCCACATAAGAAGTCACAGATGTACTCTGCCCCCTTATTAAATAGCGCGGTGCAAATATTACGCGGTGTGTAAGGTTGGAATAGTGAAAAACTCATATTAGCACTAAACCATCGCAGAAACCAGTCCATGATAATCTAATACTCGTATGTAAGACGGTTGTTTAATAAAATATAATTATTTACGTTATTAGATTGGTTAATATATGCTTATTATTAGTTTTAACAAATCTCTGTACGCAACAGTATTTTTTTTAGTTTATACTAGCGCATGCCCGTGAAAAATCAAGGGATAATCATAAAGACACTATTGCTACTAATATTTCGGCGAAATGTGTTCCCCTATTATCACGCGAATAGCAGTGCGCGGGAACCGGATTTGGTATTTTCCGGTCATTCAGCGTTAGAGTGTTAAAGGTCAAATTGGCGGTTAAAAAAAGTGAAACTTTTTTTTTTGCTTCTTATCTCATCTAAATATAATGCATCAAATGGGATAGTCTGATATAATTTTCTTTTAAAAAAGTTATATTAGATGTATGCACTTTATTGCTTGGCTGGATTCTCCAAACAAACAATTCCGATTTTCAAATTAAATTTGGTGACAAATGTCAAAGCTTAAGTTCTAGAATTCATTACATCGGAGTTACACACAATCGAATTTAGTATTTAGAATAATTTATAGCTATCATTCAACTATGGGTTCCATCACAACTGACTGTGGTTTGCTAATCATTTTCACCACTAATAGTATGGCTGAGTTATTCATTTATAGACTTGACGTAATTGTTATGAGTTATGTATGAGCTTAAGCATTTTGCCCATTGTTTGTTTGATAAAATGAGATCAGATGCTGGAAAAACACTTCCGTGTAATTGCAATTTAAAAACATATGACACAGTTTTAAACCAAGAAGTGGTCTGCCACAACAAGTATGCACTCATCGTTGAATGAATATTTAATTAATACGGCCACTGTCATATTGGCCGGTATCATAGAACAAAGAATATAACACTATAAGTACCTTCCATACTCTATAAAAAATTTAATGCAAACAATAAAAAATTCCGTTGGTTTAGTACATTTTGGTTCTAGACCATTTAGCACCAGTAGGGGTTTGTCACTCTTTCACTCGCCTGACATTGTTTTTTGCTATCCCATTTGAATTCCGTAATCATGGTGAAACACAGTTTTTAATGGAATTATATGCCAAAATTAGGCCTGCAATTGGACCGAGAAACACGCCCACAAGTATTTTCTTGTATTATTCTTAATTCTATGGCTGTTGTGTTTTCCTGTCTTTACTTACTATCAGAAGAATCTCCAATATGCAGGCATCATCCTAGACCAGCACTTTTCTGTTGGATAATACTCGTATTATATCAATCACTTATCGTGACGTGGACAAGCTATTGAAGATATACTATTGTCATATTTAGTTTAATTTAACGTCAATTGGCCATACGACGAAGTTCTTCAACAGAGCTTTCTGTCAGGGGTATAAATATTATAAGGATGCGATGTATATCCAAATGACCGTCAGTGTTTGGTGTCATCGGGTTCCACCGTTGTGGTGGAATATTTTTTTTACTTTCTGTCGATGCGGTGTCTGGCGATGATGCGATTATATTATCCCTATGACTGGCCCGTGGCCGTTTGGCTTTTGGGTCCCACCCAAGGCGTCGTGAGTCGTGAGACAATTCCTAGGCCACGATACAAGCAGCATTTCTGGCTTAATGTGGTGATTGAAGGAATTTGTCAAATATTAACAGGTTATTTGTAACGCGGAAATGATTGTCTTTCTTTAACGTGTCAATACTGTGAATGAATTATTATTATTGTTGTTGAATTTTGGAACATAATACCAACTAATAATGGTAATGAAATTTACAACCGTAATCACAGAGCTGGTGGAGTCAGACAAAAAAAAAACAATTTAATAATGTTAACATCTTGTGGGAAAGTTGATATCTCCGTAAAATTAATAAAACAGCTAGGCAGTCATCACAATACACAATCCTACCAAGGGCAAAAGCTCGCAAATGAAAACAATAAGCGGCAAATTTGTATAAATCTTCATTAAGCCTCGTTTGTTTTTTAGGAACTCTTTTATATTTTATATTTTGTATTCAATTTCTCACATTGCTTCGCCTTGTGGTTTGTGTTTGTGGGTATGAGGCGGCCACGGAAAGGATGACACATTAATATAGGTTATATTCGGAAAGCGAGTGCCAGATTGGGTCCGCACTTTTTGCCAGGCGGGGGGGTTTCACTGAAGTTGCACTAATTTTTCGTTTTAAATCGTTTATAATATTTGTGTAATATTTATTTATTTATTTGTATGAGACATATAGCTTTATTATATATTAAAATTAATTTTAGGTGAGGAGGAGAGGAAGAGGAATATAGGATACGGAAATGAGAAGCTCCCGATACATTTTACTCTCTTGTATTAATTTAAGTATATTTTGAAATTGTACCAATGGTTTAACGATAATAAATATAACTTCATTTTCCTGCAATAAATTTATTTTAATTTTGTATTTTTAAATTTAGGTAAAAAACAAATTGTAATATTTTAATTAATGGTAATATTCAAATTGTAATATTTTAATTAATTATAATATTCAGATCGTAATATTTTAATTAATTGTAATATTAAAATTGTAATATTTTAATTAATTGTAATATTAAAATTGTAATATTTTAACAAATTGTAATATTCAAATTGTAATATTTTTATTAATTGTAATATTTTAATCGAGTCCCAGATGTGACCGTATCTTTTTCTGTTTCAGATTTTCTATTAAGTTTCGCTAATATTGTCTTCATTAACTTGGATTTCACAATTTATTCATTTAAAATAATATACAGTATATTTGCGGTACGTTCCACAGTGAAAGATACTCTCAGTATCGCCCTGGTGTAAGACCAACATTCGAAATTGAAACGTTGTTTGAAATGGCCGTGTTTGGTGACTGACTTATCTGAATAGCCAGGTACTTCTACACCTTTTCTCTTGTCGTGATCTCCTTCCCTTTCCCGTTTACCTTCCGCCTCATAACATACCCCTATTTGGAATCACACAATCTCACTGGCTCTTGTTCGGTGTTCACGTAATCAATTACAAAAAAAATAAAAACAATATTCGACTTAGCACGCTGCGTAACATACACGAATCTGTTTTTTTCTCTGTGAATGAATAATGTCTAATCATAAGCAAAGATTATAAAATGTTAATTTTACTATCTATCTTGTCGGCTGGTTAAATAAATTTATCTTAAAAATATAGATTTTTGTCGGCAAAATGTGCAGTGAATCTCCTAGTTTGTCAATGGCGGTACATCAGGGTTGTGGGAGTGGACGATTACACTCCGCGGGGGATCGGTGGTGGGGGGGAGGGGGTTCAAGGGGAGGATTCCTCACATTAGAATATAAATCTCAACAAGTTCGCACTCACTCTTCAACGATTCTTTTTCATTATTTTTTGTAGAAAGCTTTAACATTATTGTTAGGATTTTAGTAATTTTGTTAGTCTTACATACATTAACATTTTTAATATGCTTTCATTCTCAGTGGAGTGGCATATATGTACAAGTAGCTACTTTATATATTTGTAAGACCACTAACCAGAATTCGAATTTTGGCTTTGATTATGTTTACTGATTAGATCTGAATAACTAGGTAAATACTGCGATTTCCTTCTACCTCACAACATTCGACGAGTCTCGGACCGTTTCATTTTATGAACAAATTGTTATCAACCAAAAATCGTCAATATTTTGTGACTTTTCGTGGCTTTTTCATCAATCCTTCGAAAGCAGAAGAGTCGTAATATTACAAACAAACAATATGACCACATGCATACATTGAATTGATACCACTGAGTAATGGATATACAAATATAATTAAGGATGTCTATAGATTGAAATTACAGCTTTTTGTTTAATTTTAAATTGTTCTTAAAAGATATCTTAAATAGTTAATATATGTTTTTTTTTATAAATTTACTTATATATGTGTGACTCAACGGGTACTTTACCCGTGCTGAGGCCCCCATTTTACAATTCAATAAAAGGATAAAATGAAATAATAAATTGACATATATTTTAATGAATACATTAAAAAACCCACATTCAAAACGCGTCTTGCCACAATTTCTAGAATTAGAAACCCTAGGAAGGGCATTCCGCATTTTGTCTATTTCTTTTCGGACAAATTTTTGATCTATACTTCTTTTTATAAAAACTAATCGGTAAGTCACTGCATCCTTTGAAACCAACCAATCATCTAGAATATTCTATTGTGTAATCTATAAAAAGCATTATATCATCTGAGAAGATAATTCTTTCACGAGGATAGCTTGAAACGACTACTAAAAATCAATCTAAGAAACGTATACATTATTAAAAGGGCGATTCATTCACATCCTCCACGAGCGATACAATAGAGAAAGAATTATATCTTCTACTGGTGAGTGCATTTTAATGTACACTTTGCGTCTTTCAGAGACATAAAAACTTTATCTTTTTAGCTCCGCGTTCTCGGTACTCGACAGCAGGCAAAGCGGATCGTTGACATTTGTGTAATTTGATTTCTTAGAACTGCTTTATCAATAGAAGTTGCATCAAGTTGCCAGAGAGAAAAATGAAACCTAAATGCATGTAGAACACCCGCCAAGTCGCTATTATTTTCCCTTCGTCGTCTGGAAACATGGCTCTGTTCGTGGAAATCAAAAGGACAGAAATTTTTCTGCACTGCTTACATAAAATATTACAACCTGTATTTGTTCATTGGCGTGCTTTGTTTCATGACTCACAACATAGAACCAATACATACATACGTAACCGTTGACTAAGATAAAATCAACAACTCTCAATGAAAATATTAAATCAGACAGTCAGAAAATAAGAAGGTAACGGTCGCAACTGGGAGTAGAACCCATATCCTCTAACTATTAAGCTATTGCTACCTCATTACATTCCATAATTTTAATAAATCTCAAACTTCCATTTTTGAATTACTAATATTATCTTTATCATGTATTTTTGGCGTCTTTTTGATGTGATTGCAAAGTTTATAATCTTGATGGTGTCACACCTATTCAATTTTATATTTATGGAACGTCTACTTAGGTACTTTTCTACAAGTCTAGAAAGAATATTCAATTTTATTAGGAATAACTTATTGAAGTTTAATCTTATAATCATCGACGATGACAAAATGAATAATACATTGACGTTTATCAGCTCCTATAAGTTATCCCTAATAAATTTGAAAAAATAAATACCTTTTTTTTAATTGATAAACTAATGTTTATTACCAGATTTTTTTATGCATAGCGCATAGGGTAACACTTATTATAAGCAATAATTATTAGCCTGAAACACTCATCCACATTGAAACAATCTTCCGAGAAAAGATACATGTCGCCGACGGGACTCGAACCCGCACCCCTTTGATTGCCGGTCTAGAGTCTACCATAAAGCTACGGCGGCTTATTCAATATATAAATATGTTTTCTAAATTCCGAATTCTTCCATAATTCAGAAAATAGTCAAAATCTTTCCGTAAGTTTTTTTGTTTTATTTAACATTTATGTTTTATATTATAATAATTTTATTATTAGGAATATCAATGTTTATTTCAAATACAAATATTTGTTATATGATTTCATCTAGTTTCTAAAATAGCTATTTTTAAGAAAACTTCAAAAATTATATATACCACATTTAAAATACCTTAGAAGCATTTCGAAACTCATTGAGACTTTTCAGCTTCTTTGGCAATCATAAATAAAAATACGTAAAAACCTAAATACGTCGTTCTAAACCGAATAGTGATATTCATAAAACTAGCCTTAGATAGGTATAGATGGATAGTTATAGAATTTATAAGAAATGAATAGCCAAGTAGTAGAGAGAAGGAATACGAACATCAATAAAAAACAAGGTTTATATGCGACAAGCTCTATCTAATAATAATTAATTTTATACGAGAGAAAGGAAGAAGCTGTTAATAATAATTAATAATAATAGCCATTTATCAATAAATTTAATTTAAACCTCATCAAATCAATAAAAAACTTTAAAAGCATTAAAAGCAGTTTTCTCAAATATACCTGTATATTATTTGTACATTGGCGTGGGAACGTGCAAAAAAAATGCAACTATGTTTTTCAAATTGCCAACTACGATATTTCCATAACCAATATTGGCCGATTGAGCTATGATTTTGTAAATACTTTCAACACAATATTTTCTTGGCTAGGAGCAGAATTGGATAAATAATATTATATTTTTTGTATATTTCGGATAAGTGCAAAAAAAGGCGAATTTTTTAAATAAAAACGTCGTTTTGAGAAAAAATACATGTATGGTCGAATGTGCCACAATCATCACAAAGCACACTCAAGAATTAACAATATATTTGTGTTTTATTTTCAGGTATGTAGTACCTAGGTAACTACAACTACCGAAAGATTGGTTGCCATTGAGGCTACGCACCCCGTCGTGTATAATTTGGGATCAGACCTCTAACAATAACACTCCTTACGAAGATGGCGATAAGGTTTAAATTCCCGTTTAACACCAGCCGCATCATTTGATTTATACGAGAATTTTTTTGCCAAAAAGCGTATTTTATTTTTTTATTGTGAAGTTCAGGCACAAATATTAAAATGTTTTACGATCATTTTCTAAATAATTTAATTTTACACAATTACCAGCGCCCTTGAGGTGATTTCTCACAAAAACGGCGCTATACAAATTATCCAATTATTATTATTATTATACAATAAAATTATAATCGAAAAGGGGTTCGTAAATAGAAGAATTTGGCTTTATAGCAGTTTTTATAGGCCTGATACTTAATTTTGTCTGGGCTTATAAAATACTATTAGTACTATTAATACTTGGTTATTTTAAAGGAAAATATGTGTTCTACTAGCAGTATTTAATTAAGCATCTAAAATATTTCAGAGCGATCTAATTTTTTAAACCAAAAACACACAATTATCATTACTTATGATGTATGATTACATGCTGAAGGGGTGTTTTCTGCCCACCGTCATTTTTCGTACCTATGCATACGAAACCATTTTTGAAGTAAATACTTCTTTACTCACGCTTGACTTGAGGGGCAAACTGGCGAATGTGTAACGAAAGGTGAAATGCGAACGGGCTTAATGTAGAAGCAAAAGAGAGCAGTGGGCGCGCACATTTTCTTTCTCTCTTCCTCTCATAGCCAGTGCATGAAATATTTTAGTCAGTATTTTGAAATACCAATGACGCGCCAAACGCGGGGGGGAGCGGACGTCGATGCCCACGGCTTGATCGGGCCAGGCGAATGATAATAAATTTAAATAAATATTAGTATAAAATTAATATTTGTATATATTTTATACATATAAATATATATATATGGGCAATAGATGGATCTAAAGAAGTATTTACTTCAGTCGTGTGGTCTAAAGCACGCTCGTTTTTTATATATTACCATTCACCAATATGTTATTCCTCTTTATTTATATTTCTCTTCAAATTTATTGAAAGTAAAATGAATATGGGTTAAAAAATTTTTAATTATTAAATTTTAAAATTGGTATCAAAAATTGCGTCCTAGACAACAATTAACACCAACCGGCTTATGTTCGATCATCACTGTTTTAAGCACGCTATAATCATCAAACTTGCAAGCGATGATGATCATATTCTAATAACTTGTTCATCGACAACATTGGGCGATTAATGTTCTAAAAGGCAATTAAAGTGAAATAGAATATGTAATTGGTGTGTATAAGGCATACTCATAAATAAATCATCAATACTACTCCCACATGTCAAGATCAACATTCTACGGTTCTGAACAGGTCCTTGACTCGTTGGGCAAATAACGCTCAGCATGGATGCGTAAGTAGGTACATCGGACTATTTCCCACAACCGTAAACATATATTTCATTTGATAAATATGAAATATGTAATTGAAATGATGCACCGTTGATCCACCGAAGTACCTACCGGAACAGCCCAATGTTCAATATTTAATTTATTTAGTGTAAAAGGATCGTGGAGCTTTTCATAAATAAGTTGAACATCTAAAAATGGTTAAAAGACTTATCACAGTAGAATGAATTCTTTATACTGAATAAAAGAGAGAAAATAATAATAAATAACTTTATTACCATTCCTCTCGTCATAACTCAGCACCAAAGACCGAATATTCACGTGTATCAATTTTACCTACGTGTAAAGTATCCTATAAATAAATATTAGTCAGGGGCATATTTAGGGGCAAGTTTAACGTTCGTACTTCTAAAATCTTTAATAATATTAAAATTAAAATAATGTCACTAATAAAGCCAAATAAGACAGATTAAAAAAATGCTTTACAAAACTTTTTGATAAATGAATGTGATTTTTTAATAACCTATTTCTCATACTCAAATAGAAATGTATACATGAGTATAAGAAAAATAATTATGTATATATATAATCCTACATTTATTTAACTACTAGCTGACCCGCCCAAGCGTTGCTGTGGCTAACGAAACACAACGCCATCTACTGAATGGTTACCTAATCTAGATAACCAAGTGTTGTGTCAATAAATTAACTCACACCGCCATCTGTCAGAAACTTATGGAACTTACAAATAATTTCAAATCGTTGTCCCGTAACAAACATTTAATGAACAGTTTCGGAGTTTATCCTGGACGAACAGTGTGACGCGGGATTTTTATACAGGGTGTCCGGGAGTAAAGTGCATTAACTTCGGGTAGTGTCTCTACATGATGGTAGGGGTAAAACAGATTTACAACTTTTTTCGAAATTCCAACTTTTTTTTTCCCATACCAAAATTCTTAGTAAAAATAAAACACTTTTTTGTTTTAAAACCACGATATTTATTAATTTACTTTACCGACCGGTTTCGCTTTACTCAAGCATCTTCAGGGTACAAATTAATACTAAAAAAAAAATTATAATACAAAATTCTTATTGTAAGGTACAAGCTTACGCGATGTGGCGTTGTTTTTGATTGGCGCGTATGGTAACACGGAAAATACCTAATAGCACTAAATTTATCTTTTTACCTAAAAGGCGGAATTTCGAAAGAAGTTTTTTTGTCTTTTTTACTTATACTAGCATGTAGAATCACCTCCCGAAGTTAATGCACTTTACCCCCGGACACCCTGTATATGAAGTTTTGTTCACGCAATATTGGTCACCTTACGTAACAGGCCTAGAGTGCCTAGATGTTTATTTAATTTAATCCACCCTATGTAAATGTCTTATAAATACATATAATGTATTTTTTAATAACTCAGGTCCGGAGCATACGTCATTTCTATGTCTACCTACGTTAAATTGTCATGAAAACAAGCTTATGTGCCCAAGCGGTTAAATAACTACATCAAAAATAAAATAAATTATTTCCCAAAGATGACCCTTTTCTTACTAAAATTTCCACTCGATTCCATAGTTCTAAACGTTAATTAGGAAAACTTGTTTAAGGCATTTGGTTCCCATGCTTCATTCACTAGTATTGCGGGCATGTTCTCTACAGAGGCTGTAGTGTTTATACACATAACAAAATAACTTAATATGTAGGTACACGGAGAGAAATGTTATTCTAAAATACGATCATTTTATTCGTAAACACGGTTAAAAGCGGGACAGAAGTTCTTACGAACAAATTAACATAACGTAATTTCGTACGAATACCAACAAATTATTCCTACATTTTCCCGGCAATAAACATTGAAACCCTGTTAATTTGTTCGTAAGAATTTCAGTAACAATAACATTTTTCTCCGTGTACTTTTCTCGGAGAATGCACGCACAGCTTCAATGCCTCTCAGACGGCATACCCATGCTATTGGTGGTTCAAGCTGTGTTATAAATTAATAAGCTGTTTTCTATTGAATGTTTCGAAGTGTGTTTGTTATTCAACAAGTAAACAGTTTTGCGGTGGAGAAATATCACAGTGATGCTATGTTTATTTTTAGCGCTAATTATGGAGATATCTAATGATTTGCTCTGGCAAGCCGACAGTGAGTCCTGAGTCAGGCAGTCAAGTGCGAATCATAATATAGATATACAAATTACACGATGGGCACTCGTAGCGCTAGGCGCTTGACATGTAAATGTAAATACTCTCCTTACAAGTGCTCGGTCAAAGCTCACGAATTGTTACATTTCCATTAAGAGCTCAATTGCTTTTGATTTCTTCTCCAATCAATTTAAAGTGTCTAATTGTGACACCGAAAGTCTATTTATAAATTCTTCAGTCTTCTTGTGTCAAATAACGATACTTGTGGAATTTGGTCGCACCCTTCTTTATTGAATTTTAGCTTTTTCTACTCGACTGACGACAAACTGTCGCTCGATTTCGCAATTAAGCCTTTTTAGTGGTTGCTTCTTTTCACCTGATTCATGTCAAATTTCTACATTCATGACTTAAATCAGGAATATAAAACTTGCATCTCATAACGGATTGAGTAAGTTATTTTGAAATACCACGGCTGCCGAATTTTCCAAAATAAAATAGACCAAAACAATTATTTTACTAATATTTGTTATTGACAACTACATGACATGAGTATTCTTTATCAGACATCACAAAAAAATTCATAAACGAAAGAATGTAAGTCTGGCCTGACGATCAAAAAAACTTTTACATAAATGTGAAGAAATACACAGAAATTTCAATAATTATCTTCAAGTACGTTTTTAGATTTTCACGGCCAAAAGCATTTTCGTTGTTTGTTTTTGGGGTGTTATGCCGTGTTGTGCTACCTCCTTCTTTAGCCGACGTTTCGGACAGCGTTGCAGTGTCCATCATCCGTCGGATCTGCCAGATCTGCCCTGATGATGGACACTACAACGCTGTCCGAAACATCGGCTAAAAAAGGAGGTAGCACAACACGGCATAACACCCCAAAAACAAACAACGAAAATTATCTTCAATATTATAAAACTTCTCTTCATCTTTGAGTCTCTCATAGAGGAATGCGTCTTCGATGCTCCTGAGAGTCCTGACTTAACCGATTGGCGAATGACTGCCTATCTACTGACTCTGTTTATGCTAAATCTTCATATTTGCACGCAAACTGTGATATCACGGCACGCTGCACGAATACCAAGCACTATTGCAAAACATGTAGGTATCTAACAACAAATATTTCTTAGCCAAACAAGATCCGGACGCTGGGTTTTGTCTGCGCCCAGATGCAACATTTTGCATCCAGATAATGTGTTTAAAATAACTGTGCGGTTTTATTTCTTTCAGCCGGTGGCCACTTGACCAAAGTGCACAGCCGCCTTCAGGAACGCGAGTTGACGCCGTGTTAATGACAAGACCTTATTGTTTGTTTGCTGAGATTTATTGGTCGATTGGAATGCGGCACAAGCTCCAGGCCGGCGCCCCTGAACCAGATACCAGGAGTACTCGCCAATTGAGTAATGTTTATTTATATACACCCCAATTCTTTGCCTAGCATCCTGTTATAGAACATTATCTCATCCTCCATATATGTTATGAGTTATGATTATTATATATATAATAATCATAACTCTAGGTATATTCCTTAATTTCTTGTAGAATTTATAAGGTTTTTTGATAAATTGCTAAATAAATTAACACAAAAATATTTTAATGACAAGTCAGGGAAGTAGTAATTCTGTTTCCAAGTAGCTGCACATAGTTTTAAGAACGTTGGCCTTCCATAAATAAAGGTTGATGTGGCGGTAGAAAAATTGATTACATTTTCAAAACCTATTTTATTGGTAGAACTCGGCGGTTCTGAAAGTCTGAAGGGAGCCGCAGTAGGTAGCTGGGACCGCAGTAAGTTCCTGTAAGCGGAAGATCAAAAATTTCCGTCTGAGACAATAACAATTTTTTTTAATATTAATAATTATTTAATACTGTTTTAATTTATTTAATGCATCTACCTAAAACAACCATTACGATATGCGTTCTGATTACATTAGCCTTATGCCATTAGCTATTCGAAAATCATTTTTGACATGTAAAAGATATTTAAAAAAAAGTATTTTAAATTGTATACTAAATTTCTCTGTATTATGGGAAATGTTATCCATTACATTGGGGGGCGGGAATGGTTACCGCCGCCCCGGGAACCATTTATTGAATAACCAGCACCTCTGCCATAGGTCACCTTAATTTCCTCTAATATACCCTCCACACAGCGTCTTTGGGAATGCTGTGTGGAGGGTATTTTAAGATGAAGATAAAAATTGTTTTCCTCAGGGCCTCCTGTGTGGAGCTATGATTTAAGTACCTGCCGTTTTCTAACGATCCATGTATACGTATGCAGTTTTGCGCCAATTATCATTATTAAAAAAATTAAATTCGTTACTAACGTAGGTACATATAGTTGGATGTATTAGGTATTTTTTATGCCCTAGAACGTTTGGAGAGAAAGAAACTATATATTTATAGAAGTACATATTATATGTTATAAATATTTGACCTTATTTGGGTCGCTATAATAAATTTATCTTTGATACATTATTATCACGTAGGTAGCTATTTAGTCTAAAACTACCGGAAAATTGTTTACAGACCATTTGCAAACTGTTCCTTGACAACTCAGAATCAACTAAACTAAACATTTCTTTAAAAAGTCATTAAAAGCTATGAAAAATAATTTGAATAATAGCCTGTAACCTTACCTAACGTAACCTATGTAAACAATTTTTTTCAACACTGTTAATTACTTTCTCACGATCAACTCTCTAGCCGTTTAACGGGTCTTTATTGTGCTTTAGACCACACGTCTGAAGTAAATACTTCTTTAGTAATCTAATCTAATTTTCTTCCTGGCATCGAATAAAACCAATCCAATCATCAGTGTATAAGAATCTATATTGAAGATTCATTTGGATTGTTACCAATCATCGTGACAAATCAGTCGTTTCAATGCACTGAGTTCGCACACTCTAAACGAAAAAAATTTAAATTTTATTATGGGAATTGCGCTTAGAATGGGATTGTTGATTTAATTCTTACAAAGTTTAAAATAAATGCCAGCACCCATTCCAAACGTCATTACTATGGAATTGAGCACTGTTGTTATGATTAGATTGTGAGGAATGAACCTCAAAATTAATTTAAATTTATTATCGCCTTTAATTTCCGTAACGCATTTGCCAGTTTACCTCTCAAGTCAAGCGTGCGTCAAGAAGTATTTACTTTAAAAAAACACACATTATGAAAACTAATTAATCGTTGTAATACTCGGTTTCTCTTAGCTTTTTGCTCTCTATTCTGGAGACTTTGAGATTTCGCATTACTGCGTCAGAAGCATTTTCAAAGCATGTTAAAAATTACGCAAAGTAACCCTTAAATGCGCGGCGATAAAATGCGAGTATCTAAAATGTTACCGAATAATATGAAAAAGTGAAATGACACAGTGGCCGCAGCGAGAGTCGCGAGGCGCTTGGAATGGTGGCTTCATCGCCCTTAAAGATATGAAGTGTTTGCCGTTAGGGGTGGCGAGCGCTTTGTCACTCGATTAGGGCTCAAAGGTGACTCCCTCGGGGCAGGGGCGGGGAGGCTGCGATTCTCATCCGTTTCCTTTTTTGTTTTAATGGAAGTGGAAGCCGTGTAGAACCAAAGAGCGCAACAAAACTAAACGGATGATTGTTTGTTTGCTGCGAATAAGAACCGGATTGTATTAACACTGATGAAGTAATACCGTTTCGTCATGCTTATATCGTATTATAATATATTTTTTTTAAATATCTATCTTTCTATAAAACTTCGTACGTATTCACAGCATGCATGTGTACATCGTACAGGCGTAACGTCTCAGTCTGTAAACTTTTTTGTTATAATACGGTAAGATGGTGGCCATTCGTGGTTCCTACTACGAGTTATCAAATGAGCTGTCCTGAAGAAAGTTTTAAAAATAAAATGAAGACATTTCTTTTAACAAATTGTATAATTTCTTATTTGAGATTTAAAAAAATATATTATGTAAAATGTTTGTGGTATATCAAGCAGTACTATTTTAAGTAGCTACTTAAAAATCTTATGAATTCAGGGGAATTTTTGATTTGATTTGTCTACTGCACACGCACAGTGATATTCTAAATCAGCGTTTCTTAACCTTCTTCGGCCACCTTCCCCTGGGAAATCAAGCACAATTTTCGAGGACCCCCATAATAAAAAAACGAGCAATAAATTTTGGACCATTTATTTTAGCACTACTTATATACTGTTTTACAAAAAAATACGTTATTAACGTACAACAGCTACATCAACATTCACATTAATTAATGTGAAGGATGGTGTTGCTTTTTTGCAACTAAATTACTACTAAGTTGTATTCTTAAATCCGATTCAACTTATGTTTTCGTATTTGTTTTTAGTATACACAAGAGCAGAATTTATGGTTGAGAAAAGCAGTAAATGTTTCAGTGCTTCTTCTGATATTTCCTTATAATCTTTCTTTACATTCACCCAAAACCAGATAAAGAGATTCTTTGAAATTATGTTTCAAAGCTGAATCACAAGATATTTTTATTAATTGGTTTTCCTGTGCTATTGTCAAGCCAGTAATATCAGTAACAACCTATGTTGAAAGGGTCTAATATCCAGTTTTTATTTTTGTCTGGTACTGTAAAGTAATCTCCAAATCAAGACCTTAAAGCGCGGAGGTGTTTAATCCTTTTGTCTTGTACTTGTGTTGGCAATATTGCTCCACCAGAAGATTCCAAAAACGCTGACAGTGTAGGAAAGTGATTACAGTTTTTTTTTTTATTATAGTACGGAGATGAGACCGCGGACCCCCATACATATGTTCGCGGACCTCCAGGGGTCCGCGGACCACAGATTCAGAAACACTGTTTAAAAGATTAAAAAAAAAATTAAAACAATTTGAAGTACGCCTACCAATTTTTTTTTTAAATTTACCGGATTCCTTTGAATATAATTTACCAATACTCTTTACTGCATAAAATGAGCAATGTATAATTTCCTTTCTTTCATACGTCAATAAATTAAAACCACAAAATCTGACGAACAAGCCAACAAACATAATATTTCATATTACCTACATACAAAGGATATTGTATTTCTCTATTAAAAGCTATCGTTAAGAACCTATTACGTAAAAATGTTTCTCGTTCGCTCCACATAAATGCACAACCGCAAAACTGATTATCCATCCTTGTTGTCGCGGAGTGTATCAGGCGGGTAAGGAAGGCGGTGGTGTGGGGGAGGGTGGAGGGGGGGGGGCAACCGCACCCCCTGAAACCCTGATCTGTACTCGCGTTCGGAGAGCAGGGGATGTAAATGGCTGAAGATGGAATCAGTGGCGTATTTACACCCACTCGAGCCGCCACTAGACTATATAATAGTCCCAACCAACAATGATCTGCCCGGCCAGGGAGCAAGGAATCGTCCTCGTCCTGCAGCGGCACCTACCTCACCTACCCGGGAACAAGAAAGGGCATTCGAAATTCGAAATCAAACATTTCTCTCGTCGCTTTTTTTGTGACTTTCTAGAAGAATTTTATTTTCATTCTACAATCTTATTCGTCGTTTTTGTGTCGTCTCTTATCAGTAGTTGGTTCTCATAAAGTCAATTTACAAGTTTCACGAAATCAAGCTAACGTGTTAATGGAGGCCTACTGTAGGCATATAATCAAAAATACTAAATTCGGTTGTTTATCTGTGTGTAACGCTGATTCAATGAGTGCTCCAAAAATTTCAAAATTAGAACTCATTGTCTGAATGAATGACAACCAAAAAATAATCAACAACTTAAAAAAAAAAAAAATTGATAAGATTTGTTAATCTATTGTATTTTTAATGACAAATAGCCATATAATGTCCGTTCTCAATAGAAAATTAATTTCAAAGCATTTCGAGAAGCTACATTACTGAAATTAAAAGCAACGTCTGGAATGATATTGGCACAAGTGATTCTGATCTTGTCCTTGTACAGTTACTTTAGACATGAGTGTTAAAATCGAATTTTAAAAATTAAATAAATTGTCCGGTTAAAAGAGGTTAATAACTCAGGTACGGGACATACGTCATTCCTATGTCTACCTACGTAAAATTATCGTGAAAACAAGCTTATGTGTCCAAGCGGTTAAGGCCTTCCAATCTAAACTCACTGACTAATTTTACTAACGGTGTTCAATCTAAAGGTAAATTTCTGATAAAGAAAATTGATTATACAATATACATACTTGTTTTTGAAATGTAATAATCTTGATAAAATATTTTATAATTTTTTTTGTTAATACTCTTAATTATTGCTCTCTGCTGTATTTGTTATGTATTAGTTACCATATGGGTAATGTATAGTAAATAGATCTATCGAGAATATTTCTACCTTCATCATTACATGTGCATAATCCCAATGTTTACCCACTTCTAAATCATTAGTTCTCATTTAATAATAGCATTTAAATCGGGGTAAGGGGGTTTGAATATCGAAATACCCATGTCGATATAAATGATTAAAATTGAATTGAATGAATTAGTAAAGAAATTAACGAGATTCGTTCGAATGGATTTTGCAGTAGGAATAATCGAAATACTTTACAAATCGAATGTTACCACGAAATATCCGCTCGTATACGTAGATATGCTATGTACACTACTGATACGAAGGAGATCAAAAACCAACTCTCGGCCAATCATTTGTTTATGTGTGCGATATACAACAGTAAGTAATTTTGTGATTCGAAAGCGTTGACTATTAGAATGTTTTGGGACCGAAAGTCAGATAATTTCCTCTTAGCTAAAAAATCCAAACAATGGAATATTTCTGAATATATCCGAAAACTAAAAACTTTTTGGAAAGGTGATAGATGTTGTTATTTATAAACATATACTTTCTGAAATATTTTTTTTTTGGTACAAATTTTATGTTCACCTTATGTGTTTTTTCTAAAATTACTGATAACGAAAAAAAAGAAAAACCTACTCAATTTTATTAGGCAAACATTAATTAAATATTAATCGTAAATTTTATACGTTTTTTGTCGTTTCATAAAAAAACAATTAAAAAAAATCTCGAAATTTTATATATAATTTCTGAAATACTATTTTTTTTAATACAAACATAAAAGGGTTCACCTTATGTTTTTTCTTTCTAAAATTATTGATAACGAAAAAAAAGAAAAACTTATTCAATTTTATTAGGCAAACATTAATTAAATATTAAAAGTTAATTTTAACGTTTTTGTCGTTTCATAAAAAAATAATTAATAAAAAATTATCGAAATTTTATATATTATCTTCAATTTGCTATCGGCATATTGCAAATAAAAAAAATTCTAGATTTGAATGTAAAGCGTTGAATTTTCTTTTTCTATTACCATGTAGATCATATTTCTCACCAACGATTTATATAAGACCTATGTGAGTTGGGACAAATTTGGTCTCCTTTGATTATACGGGTTAAACTATTCAAAAAAAAATTCCACAACGTATATTTGACGACAAAAATCTTATAGAATATGTAAACTTATAATAAAAATCAACTGCGGTTTGGTAAAACCCTTCAAGCCACAAAATGAAAACTTTACAGGAGATGGATGGATGATGTAGATGATGACACATAAGAAGGAATATTTATAAATTTGTAAAACTAATTGAAAAAACATGAAAGTGATTATTATTTTTTACCAAAAAGTTTTTATATAAATTATTGCAATTCTATTTATAATAAGGAACTCCAGTCCATTATTTTATTTCTTTTTATGAATAATGACATTCTAACTTAAATAACTGCATATTTATTTTAATAGTTAGTTTTCCCTTCGAAAACCCGGATATCGCCAATATAAAGCGATAATATTTTTAAATAAATATAAAGCGAAATAACCTAAAAAAAAATAGGCATAAATTGAGTTTTCAGAATTAAAAATGTCTAAATCAGCAAAACTATTTACCATGTTGTACTTTGAAAACGTATCTACATGAAACCTCTAAAAAGAAACATTCCCAAAAAATGTGGCTTGAAGGGTTTTATCAAAACACGATCGAAATGCATTTATACTATTAATAGTATACACTACCTCTCTGAATCTATGTCATTTGGAATAAACAGCTAATAAGATCTATAATAAAATAAAATGTGTATAAACACATTTCCGATTAGCATAAAAAATAATCAAGTGCTGACCTGATCTTGTTAAGGCAATGAACAATAGTAATATAATAATGTTTTCTATTCAATGGCCAATTAACGCATTACCCGGTGATCCATCAATCATTGCGAAGGCGCAGATTGTATTTTTATTTGATTAATCGACGCATAAAATTTTTATTCTAAATTTTATTCTGTAATTTTATCAATACGTGAAGCAGACTCACAGGTACAGGTACACTCTCACAAATCCACCGCTCCGACAACTACTTATTTTAAATCGACGGTCCCGAAGAACAATGTCGGATCTGCTAAAAATTGAAAATCATTCCGTTGGCTTATTTTGTTGATTTCAAAGTCTGTATTTTCGAAAATTTTAATGAAATGAAATGCTTTGCCAAATAATATCAAAACAACATTATATTTATTGATCTTAAAATAGTAAAAATGCAGAAACGAACAGCACTACTACAAAACTACAAAACCGCACTTCCGATATTATTTTTCGATAGGACCTTCGAAATAGTACGCTGTTATTTTTACTGGTTGAATTCGCAGACATTCGTTTGTCAAATATATCGGTCCTTTTGGAGATCAAGAATTAGAAATATATATAAACATTTCATTTCATCCAAAATTCCAAAAATTCAGACTTATTAATAAAATGAAAATAAAACAAGCCAAACAACGCGTTTTTCATTTTTTAGCAGATCCGACATTGTTCTTCAGGACCGTCGATATCATTTTCATGATTAGCTACGGAACAATAACATGTGTTTATAAATCGCTGTACAATGAACAAACAAGATGTCTCGTTATTTGTTTTAACAATTCAACCAGAAAATAAACGTAGAAAATGATAATTGAAAATTAGTGCGATATCGGGAAGTGAATACCTAATTAATATTGTAATAGTCAACAAGTCAACATACTAGGTATGTAATGTATACGTATGGGATAATATAAATCCATTTACAATATACCTATTTACTTCATTAAATGCATGTAGGTAGTAGGTAGGTAATGGTATTTCACTCACTACAAGAGAAGTGTAATTTTAACGATGAGGAATGCTCGGATTGCGGTCAACTGAATCGGCGATAGATAAATCGGTATGTTCACGATGATATTTGGTTAAAAATAACCGCATTATAATGTGGGTACCATCGAAATAATGTGGGGCGATGGTAGGTAACTTATGCCTGATTTTCTATCTGAAAGCAATTTTAGCGGAGAATTAATTCGTACATTTTATAACATATTGTATAGAAAGACCGAGGTCCTAGCACGCTTGCTCTATAACGATCGGTAGGATAACTATCGGTAACTTCTCATCGTTCCCTACGACAACTGCAGATCGCAAACGAATAGGTGACAGTTCACAATGACTAAGTGTCCTTAATATATTCGATATCAACTGTCGTTTGTACGTTTGAGATCTGCAGTTGTCCTAGGGAACGATGAGAAGTTACCGACAATCGGTCGGTAACTTCATATCGAGCGACCGTGCTAGCACACCAGAAATAATTAATACCACTCTGCTCCGACTGATATTTGGATAGAAAAATGTGGAATAAACCAGCCGAAATATAGAACGAGATGTCGTATTTTTTTCTCATAGCCAACGACCACTTTACAATGTGGGTCGTCAATACAAGTGCAAGTTACAAATATATTTTTATTGTAAATTATGGCGAGCCACAAAGTTAATGCTTATTACAAAAAGTGCAAGTATTAAAAAAAATGTAAAACAATGGTAACTATTACCTACGACATAAATTATAATATTATGTTCTCGTGATTGGATTGTAAGAATAGCACGCTTCGCCTGTTAAATGAAATAATTTATTGCATCTTGCGTCTTGCAGCAGTAAAGTATAACATAAATAAATTGAAAAATTGTGGGTTTCGGCGGTGAGATGATCGCGTTCCCACAATCCACGTAAAAACGTGATTTTATAACGATTCCGATAATCAAATCCGTATTATTTGTGTTATTATTTCGCAACCAAAATATATCATTTGAATAATGCTGCACAAATGTTCGCGTTTCGCGCATTTCGGATGCGGTTACCAGATTTCCATATTCAGGAGCGTTAGTTATTGAATATTTCATACAATTTTCTCGTTTTTCCGAACACGTTTTCGTATTTGCAGTTAACCGAGGAGAAAATCCCAGTATTTGGACGGGACGGCTATCTCACTGCGGATCGGTTCTTAAAGATCAAAACCACGAGTCTTGTTTCCGAAGATTTGCTCTGTTCCCGTATTAGAAGCGTAGAATACGTTTTTTTTTATTTTTTATTTTGAATTCTCACCAAAAAAGTTATTTCTTATGTCTTACCCGCCAAATGAGACACATTCTCGGCACACCGTCTAGATCAGTGGTCACCAACTTTTTTGAGATTGATTTTTTTAAAACCTAGTGGGCTGGATAAAAAATAAATTCTTATTCAAATTAAAATCCAGTTAGAATATCAATTTATTTGGGCTTATTTTACAATAGAAATATATTTTTTATATTGTAAAAATATCAAATGTATATTTTCAGCTAATTAAAACATGAAAAAAGTAACAATAAAGACTACAATAAAATTATTACATTTAGGGGATTTCTCACCATCCTCCTAATAGACTATGTAAAGTCGAAAATAAACTTTATATATAATATAAAGTTTATTTTCGACTTACGATTTACGGTTTATTTATTTATTAAGTTGGAGTTTATAATTCGGTACTCGAACCCATGAATAGAGGCTATATATTGGATGAGTTGACTGAGTTTTCTAACCACTGCGAGTATTTTATTTTTAGGGGGTTTCTCACCATCCTCCCAGTAGCTTATCTACCCTAATAACGAATATTTTCGATTTACGATTTACGGTTTATTTAATTATTAAGTTGGAGTTTATAATTCGGTACTCGAACCTACGAATAGTGGCTATATATTGGATAAGTTGGCCGAATTTTCTAACCACTGCGAGTATTTTATTTTTATTTTTAATAATATTCGTTATTAGGGTAGATAAGCTAACGGGAGGATGGTGAGAAACCCCCTTAATAATATTCGTTATTAGGGTAGATAAGCTATTGGGAGGATGGTGAGAAACCCCCTAAGTATTGCAAGTATTTTTAATTTTTTTTTTTTTAATAATATTTGTTATAGTATGGATAAGCTATTAGGATAAACTCCAGATTTGTTCAAAAAATCACCCTTATCCTCGTTATTTAATATATAATTTGGAGTTTATAAATTAATTTGTAACGATTGTAACTTTTTTTATAGAGGAAAGACTTCTAGAAATTTTAATATTAGAGTTAAGAAACACCTAAGGTGTTTGAATAATAATAATTATTTTGAATTTGCCAATCACATTTTAGAAACAAATCATTATTTTGATATAAATAAAGGGTTAAAAATTTTACACAAAAACACTACAGATTTACAATTAGCAAACTTAGAAATTTTAGAAATTAGAAAAAGGGTTCATAGTAAATTAAATATTATTAATAACCAAATATTTTTTTTAAATAATTTATTTTTTATATTTAAAATAATTTATTTTTGTTGTTTAAACATCTTTATTTTGTTTTGATAATGTATTAATTAATCACCTCTCTCTATAATATTTTTGTCCATAGTTCTTTTTGGTCTGTTCTTTTTAGTCTATACTTGTTTGTTTCTTTTGTTATTTAGGGGTTTTCTCACCATCCTCCCAATAGCTTATCTAACTTAGGGGGTTTCTCACCATCCTCCCAATAGCTTATCTACCCTAATAACGAATATTTTCGATTTACGATTTACGGTTTATTTATTTATTAAGTTGGAGTTTATAATTCGGTACTCGAAGCTATGAATAGTGGCTATATATTGGATAAGTTGGCCGAGTTTTCTAACCACTGCGAGTATTTTATTTTTATTTTTAAAAATATTCGTTATTAGGGTAGATAAGCTATTGGTAGGATGGTGAGAAACCCCCTTAATAACGAATATTATTAAGGGGGTTTCTTACCATCCTCCCAATAGCTTATCTACACTACTAATATTTTCGATTTACGATTTACGGTTTATTTATTTATTAGATTGAGGGGGTTTCTCACCATCCTACCAGTAGCTTATCTACCCTAATAACGAAAATTTTCGATTTACGATTTATGGTTTATTTATGTATTAAGTTGGAGTTTATAATTCGGTACTCGAACCTACTAATAGTGGCTATATATTGGATAAGTTGGCCGAGTTTTCTAACCACTGCGAGTATTTTATTTTTATTTTTAATAATATTCGTTATTAGGGTAGATAAGCTAACGGGAGGATGGTGAGAAACTCCCTGAAGTTTATAATTCGCTACTCGAACCTATGAATAGTGGCTATATATTGGATAAGTTGGCCGAGTTTTCTAACCACTCCGTCTATTTTATTTTTATAATTTAATAATATTCGTTATTAGGGTAGATAAGTTATTGGTGGGATGGTGAGAAAACCCCTAAAAATAAAAATTAAATACTTGCAGTGGTTAGAAAACTAGGCCAACTTATCCAATAAATATACACTATTCGTAGGTTCGAGTACCGAATTATAAACTCCAACTTAATAAATAAATAAACCGTAAATCGTAAATTGAAAATATTCGTTATTAGTGTAGATAAGCTATTGGGAGGATGGTGAGAAACCCCCTTAATGTCATTACTACCCTGACGAAGAAACCATCGGTTTTGAAACATGTAGGTAATTGTGATTATATAATAGTGGTTGATACAAAGTTATTTGTTTAATTTAAATAAAAAATCATTTAAAATTAATATATCGAATATAAATTATTTATACGCAGAAATCGGGAATTTTTGGGGGGCCAGTTGAAAATCTGCTGGCCGTGTGTTGGTGACCACTGGTCTAGATAATTTTTTTGTAAAATCCTAGATGTATATTTGCGATTAAAATTTTTAAATTCTCACTAAGAAAGATGTACCTACATATAAAATAAATATGGGTATGTACATAAATATAATATTATATGATTTTAAAAAAAAACACTCACCACCGCAATCTCGCTCGTCAGCGCCATCTATGCAGTCGGGAATTCCGTCACAGCGCTTGTTGCTTTGCACGCAGCGAGACACGTCGCAAACCATCTCGTCTCTTTGGCAATCTGTTGGCATTTCAACAAAGCTTGTTATAGCCGAGGCGCAAACCAATCCCGTTTGATAATATAATTTCAGGCGATGAAACCAAGAACTATTCAGATAATTTTTAAATGGTTAGGCTCGAATCAGACGGTTCACTAATCGTTCATTTCTGTATTTCATTCGGCCTGTTTTACTCGGAATGACACGTCTGAACGTGAAATGAAACAAAAATGAAACAAAGTTGGGAACATTTGCTCGAGCAAAAAAAAAAAACATCATTTACACCTCTATAATTGTTCATGGTTTCAGTGCAAGCCATCTTCTCCCAATGTTCGAAGTTCTAGGTAAATTATCTCTGACTTCTCCATTGATAATGATAGCAAATAGGTTTATATCATAGACATATAAATATTACTAGACCCGCCCTAAGTGATAAAAGCGTGTTATTTCCCTCTCCCCATACCGGTTCCATTTGGAGCCAGTTGAGCTCGCGTATGGCTTAGCGTGAATCTAGAAGATATGACGTCATCATTCTTGTGCGGACTAGCGTCTAGCTCTCATCGGTACATTTAACGAAATAACACGGCAAAAATGGTGGCTTGCTCTATTAATAACTCAGGTACCCACTATGACATCGAGACGATCGGGATACGTGGCGAGGCATTACTCGAGTGTGCTCGTCGCTGTTTACTGGGGTAAGTAAATTATGAAACATTTGTAAAAGTCTCTGAACTAAATACGGCAACAAAATATTCGAATCTAAAAACAGCTACGAACTTTACTTTAGGGTATTTTGACTTCGCAAATTTGTTAATAACGTGGCAAGCAATTCGCGCTCCAATTCAAAAAGGTCTATTCATTCAAAAGCAGATTATAAGAACTAAATGGTGATATTATAATGCGAGATGCCTATATATTGTCAGATTGATTTAATGACAAATCACATATCATCACAGTCAACTCACCCCTTTTCGACCCACCATAGTTGGTTTTTACCCCTCTCCTATATGTTCTCGTCTAGTAATATTCATATGTCTATAGTTTATATCCAATTTTTGGGTGTATTTTAGTAATGATAGATACAAAACATGACAGGCAACCAACCATATTATGAATACCCAGTGCAGATAGATTTTAAGAAATATGAAGGATTGATGTATAAATATATATTTTTATTTTTTTTATGAGGCAATTATTATCTTTTAGCACACAGTAAAGATGTGAAAGCAAAAAGTAGCAAAGACACAATGCAGTACATTGTTGGATCCAAATGTGTTGTTTTTTTATAATTAATTAGTAAGGGGGCATACATTAATTAGTGAGCAAAAAATAGGGGGGGGGCCAGTAAAATTTCACCAAATATCATTATAGCGGGGGGGGGGCAATAAAAATCTCATGTCAACTTTAAAATAGAATTTAATTATTATAGAGATAATAAAATTAAAAAAATTGTTTCACTTCTTTTGAAGTGTCCCATTTTGCCCGCTGAAAAATTGCAATTATGAAAAACATTCTCACGTAAGGGGGGGGAGTCCCACTAAAACTCACTTAATCTCACCAAGGGGGGGGAGGGATATAAATTTTTTTTTTAATTGCTCACGTAATTAATGTATGTCCCCTAAGTAAATATATACGAACAGCTGAAAAAACGGTATTCATTTCAAAAATGTTATCACACCAAGCACTAAGATAATAAATGAAGGAGACAAACTTATGGATGAAACATAAATGAAATTGAAATTCCATGCTGAAAAAAAAGTGCAAAGCAAAGTAAATAATGACCTTACATACATATTTATGCAGGTAGCATTCTGATGAAAGAAGTAACATAGTATACATTAATGTTTCCTATTGGAACTTCACCAATTATGATATAAAATAAAAAAAAGTAATAATCTATTTGATTGAACGGTGCATGAAGGAGAAAGAAAGAATGTTTAAGATTCGGCAAGTATTGATTAGTCAAGTTTAGTGCAAATGGAAAGAACATCCAATGGTTAGAAGCCCCAAAGTCATCAAGACTGTTTCTCCACCTGGTTTGCAATCCCTCTCGTCATCTCCTTCGGGACAGTCTGGGATTCCATCGCACCATTGGCTCCTGCAGATGAACTCGGAACTATCAGAGCAGGATATCTGGTCTTCAGGACTGCAGCGAGGTGCTTCAGCTTCAGGGTATGAAGTTGGTCTTTCAGGAGCAGGTGTTTCTCTCTCCCAAACATCTGTGATGGGTTCTTCCGTAGTCTCCTGGGTCGGATAATATTCAGGTGTATCCGGAACTTCGGTAGTTTCGGTTGGTTCGGTTGCAGATTTTACTGTGGTGTTGTCTTCATCGTCAAATTCAGTTGTAATCTCCTGGTCACCGCGGTTGGGCGATTGAGGCGCTGAGTCCGTGACACTAGTGGCTGGTGGATCGGTTCCCAGTTCTTCAGTGTCAACCTCGTAGGGACCAGTTTCACCTCGCACTTTCATTGGAAATATGCACAATTTATTATGAAATTCAGTGGTTCCTACCTATGCCTTGACTAGTATTTCTGTATTCATTTTATATTTATAAACATTGTAATATTACGAAAAATACATTGTGAAAAATATATTATTAAAAAAAATCCCCTTCCTCTGTTTAAAAGGTTGAGGTCAAAGATTTTAAAAATAACATAATATTACATAGAATATTTATTTTTTACGAATGTACACACCTGCAGTTGGTGATTTTATTAATTTAATGGTTTGTTATCGCAGACATAACTTTTTAAATGCATTATTTTCCAAAATATTATTTTAATATCTTATGGGTAGATACAGCATCCGGAAACTCGCAGTACAAGCAGGAAACTTGTGAATCTAGATAAAATTTGGAGTCAATTTTGTGGTATAACTTTTTTGATTTGAGTTATCGTTTTTAGTAAGTAAGTCGAGTTTTCACTTTAAAGTAAGTTGAGCCCAATAATGGAATTTTCAAGTCAAATTTGGAAAAAAAATTAGTCGTTATTTAATAATATCAGGTGCAATGTCTTTTAAAAATTTTCAATGTGTAGAGTCTTCTCCAAAAGTTTTAAAATCTTTTCGATGCAGAAATATTTAATAAATCATTAAAAAAAATCTAAAAATAAGTTTTTTGGATTCTTTAAGAGATTTAGTCACCAGCTTCCCGCTTGTAATCTGATTTCTGGACACCGTGTATATCTACAAGTCAGTTCAAAACAATTTTATAAAAATAAAATATTATTGGGATATATTTATAAGTACCAGTTTCACAGCCAATTTCATCAGACATGTCAGAGCAGTCATAGTGTCCATTGCAGCGCTTGCTGGCATCGATGCACTCTCCATTGCGGCACTGCTGTTCTCCCAAGGGACACTCAGTTGTGGGCTCTACCACCTCTGCATTATTTAATCCAGGTGCAAATCCAGCCAGTCCAGAGAGTCCATTTTCAATACAATGCCGACGATTCCAGTAATTGACAAATTAATCCACCGTTGAATTAGACCAAGTTGTTGCAAGCAGAGTTTGTGTTCATTGCGGAAGTAAGACGAACATTACAGGACCAACAGGAGTGTTTTGTGGATGAAATTATAAAACAAAAAAAAATTAAATAAACAAGATGTTTAAAAATTACTGACATAAAATCTAGAAATTGATTTCAAAATAATGATTTTCTAATAAAACAAAATAACTAAACATTTTTTTTAATAATGACTAATATCAAGAGCATGAGCAACATTAGAAATTTAAAAAAAAATTAAAAAATAACCTAAATAAGTGCATTGTGTTGTGTGGGTAATGAATAAGCATGCGGCTTACCGCCAAACTGTTTATAGCTGAACTCCTCGGCTGAAACAATAACCTTTCCCAGTCGCCCGGTATCGGAGATGTGACTCTTCAGGAAGTTCTGGATCTTCTTCGAGTCATATTCGTTGATTGTCTGGAGTTCGAGAGTCACTTTGCAAGTGAAGTTATCTTCAGGCCTCGATCTGTTGTACGAAGAAAAACCGGATTAATTAAATAATGTTTTAATATAGTTCAACTGTGTAGTTTAACCTTGTTTTGAGGAAGGTAGATATAATAATAATAATAATAATGGGATAATTTGTAGAGCGCCGTTTTTTGTGAGAAATCACCTAAAGGGCGCTGAAAACTGCGCTATTACTAAGCCAACACTAAATCAGATAGACTTGGAAACGAAACTTTTCAAATTCCACTATTTTAATGAAATGAAGGGAGAAAAATATCCAACGCTGAATAAGTTTACGACTGCATTAGTCGAGAATTTTAAAATATATTAATTTATAATTTCGCACGTTTTATAATCATGAATATTATACATACATTATGAATTATACCTATATATACACATACGGGGTGTTAAGGAACGTACTTGACTTAATTTAACCAGATTCCAGACATTATTTGAAGTAAAAAATTATCATCGTCAATGACATTTTTTAAGTTTATTTTTTAATACAAAAAACATAAAAAAATATGTAGGTATTGAGCAATTAGGGACGGGGTGAGGGGTTGGTTGGTTACTTGGCTATGTGACCAGTGACAACATGTAGAAGTATTTTTTTTTTGATTTTGCCAAAAAATAAAAAAGACACCTAAAAGTCACCAGAGACCAAAATTTCATATAGATTTTATACTACAAATAATGTCAAGTAAGTCAAGTATGTTCCTCAACATCCTGTGTATATACTGTAGAATCCGGATATAACTACTTCACTTACAACGGATTACCGTTTATATCAACAACAATGTAAAATCAAGTTAGGTTTCATAGGTAGGTACTAGAAAAACATATCATTTTAGTACAATTCCAAAGCGTAAATCACACTCAGTGTTTATCATCTGTTGTGACAACCGCTCCACACAATGAGTTCCGTGAAGCCAAAATGTTTTTCAATTGAAGAAAAAAGTGCTATATTACACTTTTTTTATGAAAACTCTGATGTCGGGTATTCACGATGCTGTGCGTAGTTCTTACTATCGAATAAAAAATGGCCAAAAACAAACACAAATTAGGTACAGACTTTCTACTAATTAAATTACTACATAATATTTACTTGCATAGAATATAGATACATTGCTAATTTTTGGTTTACAGTGTGTATGTTTGTTATGTGGATTGTTTAAGTTAATGTTATAATTTGTATTAAATGTTTTATTTATCTAAAAATAAATTTATCTACCTATACTATCCCATATATCATAACATATCATAATTATATGAAAACAAGCTTAAATTATCCGGCCGTTTTGTGTGTCGTCCGGTTTGTACGACAAAGTATCGCCGGTCCCTTGAAGGTTGTTATATCCGGATTCTATATATATATATATATATATATATATATATATATATATTTATTTGATAGAGGAAAAATTTGTCCTATTGTCCTATATATATATATATATTTATTTGATAGAGGAAAAATTTGTCCTGAAAAATGTATCCTGAAGTCCGCCAGAGTCTATTTGGGTGTTTCTTCACGGGCTTACAACATGAACCCATACTTATATACTATTCTCAGCTGTCTTTTCATCGATAGATTTACACAATGAGACATGCATTCGGAAACAACTCACTGAATCCTGACGAGTCGCGCCCTCTGCTCTCCGGGGAAAGTGTCGAAGAGTTCATTGACCCCATCAGCCAGGTTCCTGGAGAGGTTCTGGAAGGGCTCGGAGTCCCGATTGTCGAACTGTTCCTGGTACGGCTCGCGGACCACGAATGATACCCGAATTGTTACTGGAACATTTACAACAGCTTTCATTAACAATTTACTTTAATAACTCCGGTATGGGGCATACGTCATTCCTATGTCTACCTAACCGGAGAGGAATCAACATAAACCGAAGACCCTTCCACAATGGTAAAGAACTTTACTTTTCTGCAGAGTCTTACAAAACTCGGCTTATGTCGATTCCTTACCGGAACGTAGGATAGCGGACACCTACATATCAAAATAAATTAAACATATTGTTAATATAATATTTGATTGAATTATAGTTCCAAGCACTATATAATACTTTATGTTACTTTGCAATTACTATTTATTTTTTTTTAAATTAAACAAATTCATAATATTTACTTACATTCTTTTCCTGGGGGGTAAATTGGACTGTTATCTTCTACTCCGGACCCAAATGAGGCAGTTGAACCCTCATCCTCATCGTCTCCTGGGAGAGCTCTGTAACATGATTTTCATATAAGACAGGGAAATATAAACATGTTTATATTTTCAATTTAAATAGAATTGACGACTCTAACATATTTTAGGTTAGTTATAAAAATGTAGATATACCTTCGTAATCTGCGATGTTCATTTCTCGGCTCCAAATCAATCTAAAAATAAAAAAATTTCTTTATAAACAAATAATACGAAACAAAACTATAAAAATATCTAATTAGGGAAAAATATCCTCTATTTCAGAAACATTCCTTTCGCTTATAAAATCGAATTCCTGACTACAAAATTTTAAACATTCCAGGTGTATGGAGGAAAATCTTCCCGAAAAAGGTTTGGGTATTCGCTTATTAATTTCAATATTATTTAAAAATTACTTTTTTCCTAAAATAAAGCTTTAAAACAATTAAAAAGAATTCGACTTTAAAAGCTAATTAATATAAGATATTTTAAGAAAGTGAATATATACGATTAACTTCAAATTAATTATAAAAATGTTGGGATTCCCCACGCTGCATTAGGTTATTTGACTTAACCACCAATAGATGTCGCTCGAGTCGCTATTTTCCTACTGAAAATAAAATATCGTGCAAAAAAATAGTGCCAAAGCATTTTCGCCGAAAAATAAAGAAAATCAAACTTTGTCAATTTCTGGAACGAAATCGTATTCCTGCGACAGATTTTTACATTTGTCCGTCACGTGCAGATCCGTGTGTTAGTATAAGGGGGTTTCTCATCACCCTCCTAATAGCTTATCCATACTAATAACGAATATTATTAAAAATAAAAATGAAATACTTGCAATGGTTAGAAAACTCGGCCAACTTATCCAATATATAGCCACTATTCATAGGTTCGAGTACCGAATTATAAACTCCAACTTAATATATAAATGAACCGTAAATCGTGAATCGAAAATATTCGTTATTAGTGTAGATAAGCTATTGGGAGGATGGTGAGAAACCCCCTAAGCAACGGATCGGCTCGCCGAACTTGACCTTATTCGTAGTCAGTTGTTGTCAGTCCTACGAGTGGTTGTGTTTAAAAAATATATTTCTCTAGATTTCAGATTTAAATTTCCATAGAACTATATTGTATTTATATCTTAGGGGGGTTAGTTTTAAATTCTACAGAATTTCAAAGTTTACAAAAATTTCCCCAGATTATTTTAAAAAATTTCAAAATTTTTCGAAACAGATTGATTTGTGAATTTTGATTACAAACTAATTTTTTTTTTTAGATTTTATGCTCTTATCCTTTTCCCTAAAAATGTTTGTCCCTAGATTTAGGGAAATTTTCCAAGGTATATTTTTTTTTTCACATTTGCTCCACACAGGAGGCCCCGAGGAAAATAATTTCCCTCGGGGCCTATTTCATCTTTGGAGACGCTATGCGGAGGGTATTTTCAGGAAAGGAAAGAGAGGAAGTTCTGGGAACGAAAAACGAGGAGTGGGTAGGAATCTGGAAGCCAATATTTTCAGAAGTGACGGAATGAATCTATTCCTCCCACTGCGATGCAAGGCGATGGTTCGAGAGTCCGGCTGAAAACTGGTTGAGGGATTACTAAAAAGTAATCCCTCAACCAATCTATCCTTTTCCGGGCGTAGTATGAGGCAGTAGAAACCAAGACCTAGATAAACATCACCCCATGAGCCCAAGCACCTCTGCTAAGTCACCAAACGTAGCGAAAACAGGTAAGTGTGGCAGGAGGGTTGGTTATCCAATAAATGGTTTCCGGAGCGGCGGTACCCATAACCGTCTCCCAAATTCAATTACCATACGAGATGCTCGCTGTTAGTATATCCAAATCGTGTTAAATTTTGGTGTGCCTAACAAATTTGATTCCCTAGTTTTTAAATTTCTAAGATTAAAAATAAAAAAGTAATTTTCCCAGACCTAGGGAAATTTCCCTACAAATCACATCACTGGTACGAAAGCTTGTGTGCTGATCCGCCGAGCAAAACCTTATGTGAATTCTGTCCTTAGACTTGTGACTTGTAAAAGTATATGCGATAATATTATATAATTATCTTTTTGCGTGGGTAGGTGCGTTAGACATTACGTTTGTTGAATTGCGAATGATAAGGTTGAACAAATGTATGTTACCTTATGCATTCCTTTAGACAGAAGCGAATTTAGGAAAATAAACATTAAAGTTTTAATATTCCGTTATTTTTTAATAACCATTGAAGTTTCGATTACTACTTCGGCCCTTCGGCCAGTTTCAGCCGATAAACGAGATTCAACCGTGGTTTCGGTTAATAATTAATCATTAATAATTTCCGAGATTATTTCACTCGAAAATCTATAAGAGCATAGGTAATGAAATAAAGCTGTCTTTTTAAAAATAAGTGCATATATATAAATATTACAAACAAGCTTCTGCCCTCGACTTCGTTTGCGCAGGATTAGCTTTCGATTAACCTATTTTCTTTTCGTAGGACCCATCTATGTTTATATCAAAATTCTTAACCTATTTATTTAAAATATCTATAATTCTTGATTCGTTTCAAGGGTGAGTACTTCAAATAAATTCACTAATTTATATATTTTCTAAAATAGAATTTTGGTTTTACAATCATTGTTTTTCAAAATGTCATTCTCAAGTTTTTACATTTTCTTTTAAACAATAAATCATTCTTTTTTGTAATACATGGAAAATAGCAAGCTTTGGGTATAAATTATAGCCTATATGTTATTCTGATGTATGAGCTATATTATTGTAAAGTTTCATTAAAGTCCATTCAGTGGTGTTTGCGTGAAAGAGTAACAAACATACATACATCTATACAAACTTTCGCGTTTATAATATTAAGTAAGATATATCGTCTGTAAGTGGCATAACCACAGTTTGATAATGCTCCTAGAAGGCAAAACAGCTGTCACGCGTAATAATAATTACACAACATCACTTGCTTATACCTTATAAATAAACAGTTTTTATAAATTGAATATCAATAATTTTGAATACATAAAAGATTTAAAATAAAAAATGAAAACTCTTCTCGTTTAAGTATAGCAATCAGAGTTAGTCGAACACAGTACTCACACAGATGTATTGCTTGCACTTAGCATCTAATCGACTTCACTAATAATCTAATTATTCTAATTCGATGACTTGTTATCTCTTCCTCACTAAAAACTATAGGTAAGCCCAAGCCAGAGAAAATGCTGCTTTTTGGCGAGGACAAATTCGAGTTGAGTGTGTTTTGTATTGTATTGATGAAATAAGTTTGAATCTTGTGAGAACGAACTGGTGGTTGATTATTTATAATAATCTATTTTATACACACGAAGTAAGACTGCGATTAAGAAATTATTATTAACTAGCTTCTGCCCGCGACTTCGTCTGAGTAGGATTAGTACATCGAGTAATCTATTTTCTTTTCCTAGGTCCCATCTACGTTTGTACCAAAATTCTTAACCTATTTATTTAAAATATCTGTAATTCTTGATTCGATTCAAAGGATTTGGCCAGTACTTCAAATAAATTCACAAATTTTCTAAAATAAAATTTTCATTTAACAATCATTGTTTTTCAAAATGTCATTCTCAAATTTTTACATTTTCTATTAAACAATAATTATTCAATATATTGAAAATAAATAGCTAGCTTTATAAATTATAGCCTATATGTTATTCTGATGTATGAGCTATATTATTGTAAAGTTTCATTAAAATCCATCCAGTAGTTGTTGCGTGAAAGAGTAACAAACATACATACATCCATACAAACTTTCGCGTTTATAATCAGATTATTATTATAAGACCTACGCTTCGATTCAAAAAGTTTTAAAAATATTACTCACGTAGTTAATTCTTGAGTATTTGGGGTTGTCAATCAGTTCTTTGTTGTAATATTTTCTTTCGCACGTTATATACGTTGTTTCAAGAAAAGGTGGACCAGTTTCAAAGAATCTATCAGCAGTTTCAGAAGCATCTGAGAGCTTTGGCTTCGGCCATTAACGTAAAGCAATATATGCAAAAAAAAACGTATTATTTTTACATTAGGTCTACACAGGAGGCCCTGAGAAAAAAATTTCCCTCAGGGCCTATATCATCTTTGGGGATGCTATGAAAAGAGTATTTTTAAGGAAATGAAGAAGAGGAAGTTCTGGGAAAGAAAAAGGTATGAGGGTTGGGTGGGAATCTGAGGTTCAGTGTGTCTAGATCATCCGCCGCCAAGACCTAGACAAACCATACCCCATGAACCCGGGCACCCCTGCTAAGTCATCAAACGTAGGAACCACTTGGGGTGACCTATTGCAGAGGTGTTGGTTATCCAATAAATGGTTCCCGGGGGCGGCGGTACCCATTCCCGCCTCCCAATTAACTAAAGCTTTCATCACACAATCATTATTCAAATGTTAATTAAACATTACACAATCATTATTCATTATTCAATTGAAATGATTGGCTTCTGATCTGGGGAGAGCTGAATCCGAAAATATGCTGATTAACAGTCGTTAAATTTGTTTTTTTTTTTAGTTGACCTTTCCCATATATTATTATTTATTTTTACACCAATTTAAGTTAAAAAACTGCTTAAAATTTTCTTTGCATTTATCTTTTCTCTACTCTATTTTCTCTTTTTATCTTTTTTTGATTATCTAGTTCATTAATTTATCAAAATCAAAACTAAAATTTCATGGAATGGTTGAAAAGCATACATGTTTATAGTTTTTTTAATTTTTTATTTTCTTTTTATTCTGTACTTTCTTTTAATTTCTTTTCTTTCTTTTAACTATTTTTGTTTCTCGGTTTATCAATTTCATCAAAATCAATAGTAAAATTCCAACTTAATAAGCACACATGTTTATAATTTTTATTTTTGAACTTTCATTTTTGAATTATCTTTTTATTTCTCTTCTCTTAGTTTAAATTATTTAAAAATATTGATTTAAATTCATAAGCAACTACTTGTTTCAAATATCAAAACTTAAAATTTTTTTTTTAAGTGCAATATTTAAGTAAAAGTCAATACAATAGACAAAACAATAATGTCATGTAATAAATCTGCTCATTTTGACTCTCCTAAAACAGGTTAATATATTATTTGGACAGCCAAAGATCATTGTAATATGTATCTAAATGTAATGTTTTCTTTAAATAATAAATAATTTAAATAAAAATATATTCATATTAAATTATTTACGTACCCCGAAAAGCACAACTAGGCTTGGTAGGTATGCTTATACCTACGAATATTATTAATATTACGTATACCAACTAATTATTCTTACATGTTCCCGCCAATAAACATTGAAACCCTGTTAATTTGTTCGTAAGAACTTCAGTCCCGTTTTTACGAATAAAATGATCGTATTTTAGAATAACATTTTTCTCCGTGTACATTAATTACGTTTAGCGATAAAGTTAAAGATTTTTAATATTAACGATAAAATCTAATTATTGGTGTAAAAATTAAAAACAGAATCTTCCAATTTCATTTGTAAAGTTGTTTCGTTTTTTTCAAGTACCTACCTAAAAAATTATTTAATAAGATGTACATACTTTTATGTAAATATATTATATTTATATATAAGAAACCACATTACATTATTACGTTATAACGTATCACCTCGATCGTTTCCTTTCCCTTGATACATTTAAGAGAAAAAAATTTAAATAAAAAACAGTTTTTTTTAATACCTTCCCGGTATTACTTTGTTTTCCGAATACTTAGTAAGATACATACTTATAAAGAAAAGTGGCCTTGTATTCTATATATAATAAAGTTGCAGTCTGGTTTTTGGGGCATGCGCGACAGTATTATTTATTTACTGAAGTCATATTATCTTATCAGGATTAGCTAACTCCCAGAAGACATTCACCTCCGATAAGAGATTGGGAAGACCACTTATGAACGGTATTGTTATCAAGAATAATTAATTTGTGATTCAACATTGACGTAGTTTTTACACTGCAATATTTCATGTCACAATCAACATAAAATCTCTTTCAATGGTAGTTTTTATAATTCCCACGGTTACAAAAAAGTACGTAAGTACGTACGTTCCTTATCACAATATTGCTGCAGCTCTTTCTTACACACTAAATAATAGTGAGACAAACAATGAACACAAGTTGATTTCCTCCAAAGGAAAAGGTAATCATTGAAGCAAGTGAGGGAGATGCAAGAAAATTATTGTTTTTCTTTTCCTTTGAAAGAGGCAGACACACGTACATTGTGCGTCTCATCGTTCCTCTTACCATCATTTAGTGTATATGAAAGAGTTGCTAATTTATTTATTTTTTATTGTGATATGAAAATACGTTTATTGTATATAATATTGAAAGAGATTTTATATTGATTGCAGTTATCTTCAGTTCTAAATAATCATTTGTTTTTATCAACTACTAACTATTATAAACCTTCGAGTCTTTTCATAATTTCGTAGGTAATATACAGTGTAGTTCAACCGGATGGAGGTGGGTTATCTAAGATTTACATGTAATTATAATATTGTTATTGATGACCATGCAGTTACCACAAAAACGAAATTTTTGATGAGAAAGTGAAGAGAAAATAAATCCTTTTCCTATTTATAGTTTATTTAGCGCAAAAAAACATTACAGGTGGCAATTATTAAAATTTATTTTTGACGTTCCAACAAGGAAGGTTTTCCCGTTTTAGGACATCCCGTTTTAGTCAATTTACATTACAGACAGATCTACCGGCAATGATTGGAAGTAGCGTGGAACGTAAAGAAATGTATGAGGATTTTTTTTTTTTTTAATAGAGAAACCTCACAAGAGTCCCAACTGCTCCCTTCTGGAGCCAGTGAGACTATGGCTTTCCTTAATTGGAGTATGTTGTGAGGCTGAAGGTATGTGGGGAAGGGAAGAGATGGAGAAGAGGAAGGTGGGAAAGTACCTGGCTATTCAGATCTGGTCACTAAACACGGCTAAATCCATTATTAAGCAACGTTTCAATTCTGATTGGTGGTCTTACACCAGGGCGATACTGAGAGTATCTTCCACTCTGGAACGTGCCGCAAATATAGTATATATTATGTTTATTAATTAATTGTGAAATAACACAAATTAATCAAATAAAAATTATTTGCGCACGCCGGGTTCGAACCCGCAACCTTCCGATTGGGAGTCAAGTGTCTTACCACGGACGGTCGTCATTAAATGTATGTTTGACATACATTTAATGACGACTATCCTATCCTATCCTCATCCTATATTCCTCTTCCTCTCCTTCTCACCCAAAACTAATTGTATGTAATAAAACTCCATCTCCATTCAACTTTAACATAGAAGACTTTTTTGGCTTGACTTCATTTAACAATGTATATATTTATCTTTATATTTTATGTATAAGCTGTTTGTCTCTTACCAATAAATAAATAAAAAACAGTTGATTAAATGTATGTTTGACAGAATCCGGATAATAAATGGGCAGACAAGCTAAGAAGCTAAGCACACAAAAGAAAAATATCATTAAATTAATACACTTCTTATCATATTATTTATTCAAAATATGATAACAGTGCATTCATCTGTCAATATATTACTATATTTAATATCATTTAGTGAAAACTAATTTTTACTATTTTTTATATATGCAGGTAGTAGGTACCTAGCGATGGCGTTATATCTTCGACCAAGTATATCTATATCGATGCGTTATAAGCATTTAATTTTTTTTAAAGTCGATTTTTCCAAAGATAAAATAAACTGATTAGAGAAGGGTCGAAAGATAGGCATACCATCTCACTTCAGCATGAGATCAAGCAACCGTCAACCATTATGGCTACCAGCACTCGTGACAAGTTCTGCTAAATATTTTAGAGTTTACATAGTCAGAACCAGGTACTAATACAATAAGATTTTTGTGAACAATTTATTTTTTAATGAAAAGACAAAAAAACTTTGTTTACATCACTTTTATATACACAATCTACATTTTCGTGAACGATGTTCACCTCATCAGGAACAAATGTATGTAATGTACATGAGGTGAACATCGTTCACGAAACATGTAGATTGTGTATAAATAAAAGTGATGTAAACAAAGTTATTTTGTCTTTTAATTAAAATAAATAATGACATCACAAAGTGAAAACCTTTCCGAAGAAGTTTTCTTCGAAAAATTATTTTCTTTTACTTGGTTTGTCATATCATAACAAGATAACTAAAGACGTTTTCTGTAAAATTGGCACACTTCGATTTAATCTCGGTTAAATACCGGACATGCGCTGCTCATCATATGCAGACCTCAAAAGAGCCGCACAAGATAGGGAAGAATGGAAGAAAAAAATAAAGGAAATTGCTGCAAACCAATCCCAGGATTGAAACCAGAGAGAGAGAAATACCGGTTTACCTATACCTACGCCTTGGTATCGAGTCTAGTTTTTCATTATTTCGACTTTACACGCCGCTTAATATTTGTATTGTGTTTATAAGTAAAGAGGAATATTTGCTCTACATGCATACGACTCCTAAAAGGTACCAGGTACCAGGCAAGCCAATGAAAATAATCTGTTCTGGAAAGATTTTCGATATTTTAAATTTATTATCAATTTTACACCAAGTAAGATAAAATATACCTTATTTGGGGAACACGGACATGCCTAACACACTTATATCGATTTATCACTTCAGTGTGTGTGAAGGAATGTTTTTAATCGCGCTAGCGACCAATGCTCCCTTGTTCCGGCTCTGGCTATAGTTATTACTTCGTCCAGACACTCCACACATCGCACGTGAGCCGTTCCCAACTGGCAAGTAAGTCAATTAATAAACATTGATGGGAAGGCCCTTTATATATATAGTAGGTTCATTATTATTGTCACAATTGATTTCGTACACTTTGTTTTGCCCCTTTCACTGTTTAATTGTTTATTTGATAGTTGGGAATGAGCTGTGTGCTGAGTCTGGACAAAGCTTTTGAAATACACATTAGGTCGTAAACTGATTTACAGTTATTCTAGGAAACAATAACAGCTATACTGCAACTACTCCGTGATGCAATCGGTCAACACTGCATTTCCAATAAGTTACGAAGGAAATAAGACGTTAAGTGGAATGACTAGACTCACGCCTAAAGAGACAATAATTGAATATCTTTGTGCATGTCATCATCGGATCTGCCCTGATGATGGACACTGCAACGCTGTCCGAAACGTTGGCTAAAGAAGGAGGTAGCGCAACACGGCATAACACCGCAAAAACAAACAACGAAAATACATACATCCTCACACATATAAACAATATAAACACCTCTATCTGAGTACACTATAACATTCTACATATGTTTTTTTTTTACTTACAATATAAAGTAATATGTGGAATAGAAAATGTTATTAATTTTATCAAATAATTGCGCAGGGCCGGGTTTCGAGCCCGCGGGTAAACCATCCTTAGGGGGCATACATTAATTACGTGTGCAAAAAATAGGGGGGTCCAGCAAAATCTCACCAAATCTCATCATACCGAGGGGGGGGGTCAATAAAAATCTCACGTCAACTTTAAAAGAGTATATATTATAGAGATATTAAAAATAAAAATAAATTGTTTCACTTCTTTTGAAGTGTCCTATTTTGCGCGCTGAAAAATGGCTATTATTAAAAACATTTATTTCGAGAGTCAGAAAAAAATCTCACGTGAGGGGGGGGGTCACACTAAAACTCACTTAATCTCACCAAGGAGGGGGGAGGGGTCTAAATTTTTGAAAAAACTGCTCACGTAATTAATGTATGTCCCATTATCAAAATAGGTAGCAGGTTCTGTTTTATAGATCGTCTAAGACGTAAAAAGAAAATATTTAAGTTTTCCTATATTATATGTATTTTACTTGAATATTAACAAACCTCGCGATTTCCATAGAAGAGGTCTTCGGCTTTTCTTCTTACGGACGCAGATGACTCCGTTGTTACTGATGGCGGAGATGAAGAAGAGAAGACGTTGACTGAAAACATGTGTCAAATATTTAAAAAATTTTATTCTATTAAGAAGATTGTATTAAAAAAAGTTTACTTGGTATATCTAGGTGTTTTATTCACACAAAAGCTGTGACACTACTCTATGACAATCATCAATCAGAAAGATATCACTTCACTTAAAATTAAAGTGGTCAAAAAGTTATTTCAGTCACGCTCAAATATTAAGAGGATATTACCAGAGAATACCGGGAATTAGTCCTTTTTAAATCAAATTCTAGACGTATTGACTCTTTTTTACAACAAAACATAAATTGATTTTGAAAGATTGTTATTTTATCTGGTACACGCAGTTTTAAAATTTTGAAAAACTAAGTTTACTTTTAATATACTAAGGTTATACCGTTTATCGTTGGCAGATTTGTTCAATTTTCAAACGATGGGTTCTATTAAACAACACAAATTTCAAATCATATAATCATTTTAAAAAATTATCAATATATCAATACATAATCTAGTAAAAACATAAATAAATCAATACATAATCAAGTAAAAACAATTTTCAGAATTTCAATTTTAGTTAAATTGAAATCATTAAAAAATAAATCTTGTGTTTTGTGACAAAAATACCTCTGTTTTCTATTTATTTACGGTCTTACAAACTAGAATATTAAAAAATTTTTACACACTTATTTTTTTAGACATCATTAAAAAATCATAAATACTTATGATCAAAAAATACTTACAAGAAGTACACGATATTGAATAATTTATCATCGTGCGTTTTGAGCATGGTTATTGCTTATTGAATGTAGGTATATATTAAAGCAAGGTTTGAATGAAATAAATCGATATTAAATTTTGCATTTTAAAAATTTGATACGGGGAATAATCGATCTTACTCATTGGAACCTTCCTGTACAATTGCAAGCATTTTTAAACTTTTATTCTTAGCCGCTGGTCAATTGCTCTTAAGATTGAAATACGCCAACAAATAATAATAATTATTCCGTAATCATCTTCACTGAGAACTTCTGTCTCCACAAATCTTGTTCCAGTGTCTAGACTCTAGACAAAATACATTCGCTTACCTACTTCATATCAGTGTACTTTTAATGGACAAGTAATATTTAAAATTTATTATTTGACAACGAGAAATAGTAGTAAAAATATGTACTAGTAATAAAACTTCAAAATATAAAACAAATGTCCTAACATTACATCTTCAATCACACCAGAATAAGCGCCAAAAAAAATTTTTTTTCGGACGGAAATAACGTTTTAAAAAGGAAATGACGTTCAGATATCGGTACAATTACTGCCATCTGTGTTTGCTTTTATTTCTAAAGGGTTCTCGCCTTTTCTAGGATAGTTACCTGCCACAATGGTCAAAGAGGTTTTACTCCAACCGCGCAAAGGTTAGACGCACTCACTTTTTTAAATATATTATGTTGTCTTATTTGAGTTAAAGTCACAAGGAAGAAATCCATAATTGGTTTTATTTTGGCAATATATTACACATACACAAACTGATAAAATCGTAATTGTAGATTTTGCAAAATTGAATAAATAAATATAAAGTTTTTACTTTTTAACAGTCGATTTGCATAGGACTCAAAAATGTTTAAATCGTTTTTTTTTATCAAATTTTTGTTAACTAAAATTGCAAAATCAATCGAAAAATGAACCGCTAAAGGAAAAAAATGTTGGTTATTTTCATGTTTTCAATCTAAATAAGTTACTTAACATTTAACCAAACCATTTTAAAGTGCTTGCAGCTTTCTTAAACAAAAGAATGTGGACTTAAAAAAAAAATATATATATATGAAATAGTTAGTAAAAATAAGAGATGGTAGAGTAGAGAAACTACAAAGGTGAAACAGTTTTGAAATGGAATACTTACAGTCTAACAGGCTTCCAAAAATTTGGCTTTTGAACCTCTGCAGTCTGCCTCCCAATCCCGGTTCTTCTGCTGAGATATATTCTAATTCGTTATCTAATAATCTTCTAGGATCCTCATTTTCAAAAACAAGGTCTGAGTCTTCGCCCTGTGAACAAAAAAAACAAAACGTAAGTTTTCCAGTAGAAATTAAACAAAAAAGATCATCATGAAATTTTGAATGCAAGAGGTTTGTTCATCGCAAAAAAGCTTATAACTTAAAACGGGAGAAAAAACACTTATATCTAATTTATTAGTTAAAACCAATCAATAAAGAATATTGCGTGAATTAGTAGGTAAAGCACAATTTGGAAAAAATAAGTGGTTGCAGTTTTCTAACACACAAATGATTGATTTAAAAATATGTATCTTTGGAACATGGTGAAAACAGGAAAATTTTCACTTCCAATTGTATAGAGTCTGGAGTCTAGACGATGGTATAAGATTCTTGGGGGGCAAGAGTTTTCAGTTAATTTAATACAGAGACGTTAAAATTATTATCATTTGTTGGCTTGTTTCAATCTTAATATTTAAACCAAACTGAAATTACTTATTGCCTACTTAAATTTTAAGTGAAATAATAGTTTCGTGATTGATGACCTGTGTTAGAGTCATAGTTTTGATGTGAATAAAACACCTAGGTATATTTAACCAAACTGTTTGTTGATAAACATTTTAAGGTTCATACAAATGATAATTTCTTATTAGTATCATAAGGTTTTTTAGCTCGTTACTACCTTATTGGATCATTCCTGCTTATGAACTTAAATATATTTTGTCAGTTTCGAAGTTCGAACTTCTAACTTTCGTAATATTTTACTGCAGAATATTTAAACACACAACGTGTCTCCGTAGAGCCGTAGAAGATGTTACAGTGAATTTACACGTGTTGCGATTTTCTTTTATACTTGCGAAACTTGGGTTTCTTATCCTCAACCATATCTCTAACAATGTTATATGTTACATGTTCGAGATCAAAAAATATGATACGAAATAAAAACATTTAGGAGTTAGTTAATTTACAATAACGATATTTATTTCAAATAAAACAATACCTTTGTATACACCACTTTTATTTTTTTATACTTAATGCCGACCGGGTTTCGCTACAACCGTAGCTTCTTCAGGGCAGTTTAATCTCTACTAATATCTAACATGTGTTATAATTTATTCAGGGGATTGAAGAAATGGGCTGGGTTCCGCCGGTGCAGGACGTAATCCCCTGTCCCCAATCCCCTGAATATATTAAAACACATGTTAGATATTAGTAGAGATTATACTGCCCTGAAGAAGCTACGGTTGTTGCGAAACCCGGTCGGCATTAAGTACAAAAAAATAAAAGTGGTGTATACAAAGTTATTGTTTTATTTTAAACTATCAAGTCACATCACAAAGTAACTGCTTTATACGAACAGATATTTATTTCAATTTGACTCCACTTCGTATCCCATATATTTCAAATTTGCATATTTTCAAAAAAGTAATATATATATATAAATATATATTTTTAAATGGTTTTAAAGTGGTAGTAGATAATAAAGAAAAATATTTTTTTTAAGTTATATTTTTATAAGTCGTATTATAGAATAAATTAAATAGCTTGAGAATATATTTATTTTACTGTTTTCAGGAACAGTAAAATACTATTATGTTATAATAATTGAATAGATTAAAAATTGGAAGATCCCATTTGGGATGTGTGTGAAAATGCCTTAATTGGGCAAAATGAGTTATTCTGCACACTTGACTACGAAAGTGATAGAAAAAATGAATATTGTTTGTATTTCCCAAGACACTTTCAGCTTGAGAAGCTCATTCCGAATACAAGGCATGATTCAGTGAAAGAGGCAAGTCCCGACTATAAAGAGAAAGGGATGATGTGATATGAAATGCATTGATCCAATAAAAATTTTAAACAACCCCGCTACGAGATGGCGGAGATATCACACTTCGCGCTAAGTCGGCACGTCCCTGCAAGTATGGACAACAAATCCCCATTACATGATTGCGGGCTTGTTTTTCACGGGGTTGCGGTGCGGGGGGCGGGGTGAGGGGTGGGACGGGGAGTGGGCGCTAGGGGCTCGGGGGCGAAGACACAAGGGGGTGGGAGTTTAGATGCTGTTAAGGTGGGAGTTAGTTCGCGGGACTTGTGCGAGTGCATTAAAAGGGCTTCCCGCCAATTACTTCAACAGCTGTTTCTAAATAGCCGGCGTCTGACTGCCTTGTTTCTCTTTGATTGTACACACGTGAATGACTTGAGCCGTTTTTGCATTGTTATAGTTTTTGACATCTTTTATAACGGCTATAGTTGCATACGTTTTATTATTTGACGCACCCACGGCGCATTTTTTATTAAATTAAATTTAGTCTGTTTCAGCCAACATCATTTCCACAATAATCCTGTTCTCCTAAAATTCTTGTCTTTTTCATTTTTAACATAATGTTTTTTAAATTTCTGTATTTATCGTCTTAAATTATTGGTAAAATTGAGTGAAAATAATTTTTTTTGACTTAATCAAATAATACATTTTTATTATATTTATTGGAAACCTATCGAAAGTAAGATAACATAATGACAATTCATGAAAAGTACTTTATTAAAAGTACATCCCAATAAATATCTTTAAAAACCCAACCTTGGTATCTGGTGCAATAAAACCCCTGCCGTGTTCATTGATATATGTGCCGGTGCATAAAACTAGCCTATATTTAAAATGTGAGCCCCATTGTCACCACGTGGATAGTATCCACTGTATACATAATCGCAATGGAGAGGATGGACAGGACACAGGACACATCATCAAATAATGCAATAAATCCAGCCGTTTTCCATCGCAACAGTTCTTTGAAATGAATGCCATTAACCAACTCCAATATTCGTAACTAGTGCAGTAGAACTCCTGCCCTGAGCATTGTGATCTGGTATCGGTGTGTACAACTGGCCAACACCACTGTAATTCAAAGGTTGCACCCCAATTAATCCATATCAGTGCGGTGTTTCAGTACAGAGGCAGTGGTGAGCGGAACAAGGAACAAGGAAGAAGCCGTCTGTCCGTGGTCCGTGGTCCGTGGTCCGGGGTCCGGGGTACGGGCCACGGGCGCGGGAGACCGAGGGGCGCCCCCTAGGGGCGGGCGATAGTTCCCGAAGGATACCGCGGCGCTCCCGGCGGAATACTAAACGCCTCCACGGGTATTAGCGAACCAAAAAACACCCAAGCAGGGCCGCCACTGGCCCATTGACGGTTACAACTGGAAATTTCATATATTTTACCATTACCTTACTTTTTAAGGACGGATTGTTTCAAAAAATTTGAACAAGTCATCAAACATTTGAAATTAATTTTTACGTTCTTTGTAAGTTCTATACATAGCACAAAGGGTAAGAATAATAATTAACAGCCTGAAACACTCGTGCACATTGAAAAATCTTCCGAGAAAAGATAAATGCCGCCGGTGCACCTTGCAGGTGAAAAAAATGTAATAAGCGGTAATTGTTGAATGAAATGCTATTATATATTGAATCATTTGGCGGGTAAGAGGTAAGCCGCCGTAGCTCAGTGCATCAGGGCACCTGACCGGACATCAGAAGGACACGGCTTGTTTCTTTTCTCGGAAGATTTTTCAATGTGGATGAGTGTTTCAGGCTGATAATTATTGCTTATAATATTTTTTTCCCTTTGTGCTATGCATAAAAATTTGTCTTAAACATTAGTTTATCAATTAAAAATAGTTCTATTCAAGTTCTGTTCTTATATCATAATAGGCCTGTTGCTTCATAAAACTGAAATAAAATTAATTTCATATATTTGAAAATAGTTATTTTTTTAAACAACCCATCCAAAGTAATCAACTGGGTACGTAACTTAAAACTATTTGAATATATATTGATTTAAAATATGTTTATAGAAGAACCAAAATCTTAAATAGATATTTTTTTCTCTAAATCAGGAAAAACCCAAATTGTGCGTTCTGGATCTGGCGATATTAAATATATATATAATATACAAAGCTTTTTTAAGTTTTTCAGTAATTTCCTACGCATCTTTTTTCAGGTTAAATTGTCATTCCATTATGAGCTTACTTTTAAAAATAAATATTTTTCTTTATAAAAGTACGTTTTTGTATAATGTGCGAGCCGGTATTGTACCCCAAATAACACGCCTACAAAATATATGAAATTTTATATTCGTATACAGGGTGTTAAGCATCGTACTTGAGTTACTTTAACTAGTGATTCCTGACATTATTTGGAGTAAAAAATGTAGATGAAATTTTGGTCTCCGGTGACTTTTTTGATGGATTTTTTTTTTCAAAAACTTTTTCTACAAAATTAAAGAAAAAAAAAATCTTCCACATGTCGTCACTGATCTCTAAGCCAAGTAAAGCTGGAATCAGACGGTTCACTCGAGGGAAGGTTTCCGCCATGTTTTTTCGGCCTAATCGTCCATTTTGTTTCATTCCATGTTCACGCTATAGAAATAAGCGTTCACTCGTCCATTCCGACCACAGCGTCGCCGAGCGAGGTCAACCGCGCTGGAATTCGTTTGTTTTCCAGCGCGGTCCGGCCCCGAATTTTAAGGAAAAACATGTCAGATGCATCGATTTTTACGCAATTTTGTTGACACAATTAAATAAAAATAAATAAATAAAACAGTATTGTTTCGTCTTATAAACCTTTTTATTTTTTATGACATAATAACACAATTTGATTTTACTTTTTTTATTACGAACATTTTCCTACAAATTAATAATCTTACATATATTAAAAAACATATAAAATACATGGATAATGAGGGAGACCCAAAAATTTATATGAGAGGTGTTCCCAAAAGCAAACAAATTAGCCGAACGAATACCATTTTGACGTTTTGCGTGCGATATGATAGCGCCCTTTCATGGTCCTTCCCGTACAGGACGCGAGACAAACTGATTGAGAGTTCACTCGGTGTTCAGACGTTTCACTTTGCTCTCTTCCGCGCGCATGCGCGCGCAAGTGAAGGATGCCGAATGAAAACATCCAACATTGTTGGATCGGTTCACTTGAAGATTTCATTCGGCAGTGTTCGGCACTTTCGATTCATTTCATGTTCAGACGTGTCATTCCGAGTAAACTAGGCCGAATGAATTGCGGAAATGAGCGATTAGTGAACCGTCTGAATGGCGCTTAACCAACCAACCCCTCACCCGCCCTTAACTTCCCAATACCTACTGATTTTTATGTTTTTGTAGAAAAAAAAACTCTTAAATGTCACCGGAGACAAAAATTTTATTTACATTTTTTACTTAAAATAATGTCAGGAATCACTGGTTAAAGTAAGTCAAGTACGATGCCATCCTGTATAAATAACACTACGCTACGAATATGCACTGCAGTTAATATATGCCAATGACATGATCATTTTACAATGATGTTAAAAAACACTTTTTTAAAAATAAATAACATTTCTATATCCTCCAAAAGGTGTACATCCGTTAAATACCGTTGGACATTATGTGTCTTAAGCTAATAGATGTATTATCACATACAACTAATATTATTCCATAACTGTACAATAATTAGTTAACCGTGTTTTCTCGCTCATTAACCCTCGCAATACGGTTCCTTTATTATAGGTTCAACCGCAAAAAAAAAACATTTCCGTATCATACTGGAAAGTCTATGACAAAAGATAAAAGACAATGGACAATAAACAATACACAATAAACTCTACAACTTCAATTTAACTATCTGCAGTTAAACATACCGCCATTCCTTCACTATATAACTACAGGGTTACTAGAAGTAAGTGCTGTAACTTCGGTAGATATACATGATGGTAAAAGTAAAAAAGAAAGAAAAAATAAATTTAATTTAATGTCCTTTTCATACCATTTTTGAAGTGAAACTTCTTTACGCACGCTTGACTTGGGGAGTAAATGAAAATTTTCAGGAAATCCGTGCGGCGCAAAGCAAAACTTAAATTTCCTGAAAATCTTCATACAAAAAAAAAAAAAAAAGGAAAAATATATATATATTTTTCGGCTACAACGACATCAACAATGCCATTTTTGTTAATATTAAACATTTGAAATTTTTTTAAATTTCAAAATGCTCAACAAAAGTCACGAGCCGCCACTGATCAAAAGCACGGTTTATCTTATCCGTTGCTTTCAGTTTTATATTCTAAGCAAAATGATTATACCTATACAATTTAATGTAGATACCTACTTAATTTTATTTGCAAGTTATTCGCGATTAAAATTATTTACGCAATACCGGTCATAAACAAGAACATAAAATAATTAAACAAAAATGTTTATAAATTATTATTAAAAATGTTTAAAATTATTATTAAAAATGTTTAAACAATTTGTATAGACCTTCCATTTCTTGTTTTATTCTACTCTTAATCATTCACAAACATAACAAAATTAAACCTATTTTTTGCGGCGAACCTTGCATTGCTATCCGTTTCGTCTTATCCTCGTTTTAATCGCTTATATTTCTTGTGACAATTCGTTGAGAATCGGATTTATACATTACGACTAGAACCATCAAAAGAGTATGAACATTAACTGTGACTTCCTGAATCACGAACTCAATGCTCGAAAATTATAACGGGTTGTTTTGCCATATGTGATCTGAAATAAGTATTATCTGCTGCCATGCAAAAAAGCAACACACTTTAGATTTACAATCAGAATAACCGAATTAAATTAACACGATCTGGGAATAGTAACCTCATGAATGTAACTACACACGAAAACCAAAAATGATTTCAAAAATTTTCCGCATCATCAGAAGTCATACAACGAAGAAGCCGAATATTGCCAGATTAACAAACAGAATGTGCTGGGAGCATTTTCCTCCCGAAATTCACCATGCAAACAATGATTGAAACTTATGGAGGTTGATTTGTTGATAGTAAACAGATGATCTCAAAAATAAAGTATCATCGGTTACCATATAACAAACCAACCAGATAAAAATTTAAAACCATAAACCAAAGACCGAATTAAATTCACGCGATCGTGATATGAACAGTGACTTACCGAATTTAACAACGAAAGCAATAATTGAGACTTACAATGCGATGGCTGATTGTCAACATTAAAAAATGATTATTATAAACGTCACTTTTAAAAGCGGCCGAGTGGGAAACGATTTCATCATAATATGCGATGACAATTTATTTTATGGGCAAAATCAATTAGGCGTCCGTACTGGCCACTGCTCATTAATCATTATTATAGCTGCAGTATACTCGGACATATACTTATACTCCAAATGGCGCATAATTTAAATTGACTGCCCAATGTTTTAATATCACATCCTTGAGAGGCGATCAAATTTTAATGACTGATCGTGACAAATAACAATAAAAGTTTAAAAAATAGGACCCTTCATTATTACATTTTATTATGCGCCGAATAAGATCCAGTATACACTAATAAATAGTGACATATGACAGTTCGTTAAAATTGACGACATGCAAAAGGAGAATAATGACGACGAACTTCGTGGTAGAGCGGTTTCCCCATTATCACCCTGCTGACTATGTTTAGTGCTGAATAGCCATCCCATCAGCCTCACAATACTAAGAAAGACAGGTTCCATAGTTAAATGTTCTAGTTATGATAGTAATACGCAACACTTATCTATATAGTATAAATATATAGTATAAATCAATAAATAAATGAATGCTTTAGACTTTAGACCACACGACTGAAGTAAGTACTTCTTCAGTAATCTAATCTAATTTTCTTTCTGGCACCGAATAAAACCATTCCAATCATCAGTGTTTAAGGATCTATATTGAAGATTCGTTTGGATTGTTACCAATCATCGTGACAAATCAGTCGTTTCAATGCACAGAGTTCGCACACTCTAAACGAAAATTTGATTAATTTTATTATGGGAATTACGCTTAGAATGGAATTGTTGATTTGTGAGGAATGAACTTCAAAATTAATTTTATAACGCCCGATATTACGCCTCTCGTAACGCTGTAATTTCCGTAACGCATTCTCCAGTTTACCCCTCAAGTCAAGCGTGCCTAAAGAAGTAATTACTTCAAAAAATAGTAATTTTAAAAAAATACATGTACATTTTTAGGCAGCATCGCATTAATTGGTCAGATGCATTGTACATTTCGTTTTGTGTCACTGATCGAAGAACCGGAGGATGCAATGTTTTAGCCATAAGTTTTTATAACATATATCTACTCTGTTGTTAGACTCATTTATCTGCGCTATACAAGTTATCCAAATATAATTATTATTATATATATAATTAACGACAGTAACTGAGTAGCTGGGCACTATCAGGCTTTTCTTTTCTCCTTCTTTAATTTTTGTCAGCCTCACACCAAGGTAACGTAGTTGCATAATCATTCGAGAAATTAAATCATATGTAAAATAACAACAGCTTTATGTCTCCTTTCAAACAACATACTAATAATAATATTTGGATGACTTGTATAGCGCCGTTTTTGTGAAAAATCACCTCAACCAATCTAGTCTCTCTAGCTTGAAATGGGAAACCTTCTCTGGGAAAGGGATCTCTTTCCTTTTCACGCGTCCTTCCAAATCACGGTTTAAAATGATTTTTTCGCGGAAACAATATATAGAATGTTTATTTACTTTTGTGTCATGTTATATTTACGAGTTTCCTTGTTCTAGTGCGGCCCCTGCAAGTTTGTATGTACGGCTCGTCCTCGCTAGATGGCCCTCTTATAGGCCAAATATTACAAGTTATTGCCGGGATGTGATACGCGCGGCTCGCGGGACAAAGCCACCGAGGAGAAGCTCCTCGCTACAAGCGGAGCGCCGACATCATCTATCTTCTTTCACTTCATCTTCTACTTCTTCTACCCCTCCTCGGGCGCGCTAATAAGCCGCACATTTCCGGGAGTAATTTTACACAAATTTAAAGTTGTCTCAATTTAACTGGACACTTACGAGTATCAAGACATTTTGTGCATTTATATATTTTCTTTTTTTAAATATTTTCTATGGTATCCACCGTCCGGGGTTATGGTTTACTATGGCACCTTCGATTGGTCAATTTTGTGTGACAGAAAGACATTTGGGAGGGGTAGAAGAAATTGGAAAAGCACGACAAAGTACACGGAGAATAATGTTATTCTAAAATACGATAATTTTATTCGCAAAAACAGTTAAAAACGGGACTGAAGTTCTTACGAACAAATTAACAGTGTTTCAATGTTTATTGACGGGAAAATGTAAGAATTTGAAATTGGTAAAAGTAATTTCGTGCGTATACCAACTAATTAGTCTTACATGTTCCCGCCAATAAATATTGAAACCCTGATTTGTTCGTAAGAACTTTTTTTACCGTTTTACGAATAAAATGATCGTATTTTAGAATAACATTTTTCTCCGTGTACGATTATAACTATTTCAATATTTGATGAAACTATGTAGACTAGGGGAAAGGAGATGACGGAAAAGAAAACTTTCGTATATACTGTACTTATATTAAGATCGTTACATAACAAAGTTACAGCTATTTTAATTTACCTATCAATATTTCCGAATTATGATCAATCACTAGGTCGATACTGAAAGTTTCTCAAGTAAGTCGATCTAATAACATTTCATAATTATTAAAAATCAAAAGTATTAATGAAATTTTTCGAATATTTTGCAGTTATTCAAAACGTCATACGTATTGTTGTTTATTTGTTTATACAAATTTTTGACATACTTTTTTGAAAACTTCTCCTAAATATACCCTCAACACAGCATCCCCAAATATGACATAGGCCTTGAGGGAAATTATTTTCCTCATGGCCCCCTGTGTGGAGCTAATTTAAAAAATAATAATTTCATAAAACCTATTTTTGTTAGATTCTTCTAATCGTATAATTGTCACGTTTTTGTCCATAATTTTGAAGATTTTTTTTCTCTTACACATGTGGAAATATTTTAAGACATGTGTGAGATTGCACTAACTTAGAAACCGAACCGGAAAAAAAAAAAAAAAACAAAAGTGCATGCACAGAGTTTAAAAAACGAGTGCCCTTCGCTTGTTATTATCGCAGTTCTATTTGTTTAAGAACCTTCCGTACAGGGATAGCTTCTCTTATCTGTGCCCAGCAAACAGATTAGCTCCGTACCAACCTAGATAATGTATCAATCAAAGGACGTTGACTCTAAAACTTACCTACTCTTATTCTGTCACAGTCGCTGTAAATAGTATTAGATTTGTCACAATACTGAAATGCGTTATTTTACTACGTAATAATCGTCGAAGTTTATGTATAAAAGCATTGACTAGAATTTCTTCACAATACTGAAATGCGTTATTTTACTACGTAATAATCGTCGAAGTTTCTTATAAAAGCATTGACTAGAATTTCTTCACATTACTGAAATGCGTAATTTTACTACGTAATAATCGTCGAAGTTTATGTATAAAAGCATGGACTAGAATTTCTCGACATTGAATAATCATTTTGAATGTGTATTTTAAACTGAATGTAAGTTTATAAGAAAATATTCAACAGTAGAGCATTTAAGTGGATATTTTAATCATTGGAGAAGAAGACAACATAATAATCTAAATTAAAATATGAAAATGAACAAGACACAGAAAAATAATAAAACACACTGGTCGCAACTGGGACAATTGACTTGACTTGGGGAGTAAGCTGAAAAGTGTGATCGGGCGAGGCGAACGATAATAAATTTAAATATTTGTAGTTTAATATATGTAAAAATTTTATACATATAAACATACATATAGATGGAGAGAAGTTTTACTTCAGTCATGTGGTCTAAAGCACATTCGTTTTTTTTCTGTGTCTTGTTCATTTAAAAATTTTAATTTAGATTATTATTGTTGTCTTCTTCTTCACTGATATATTACATTGATGGGAATAACCTTCAAAAGTTAAAAGGAGAGTTTTTCTTATAAAAAAATGTATGTTTTAATGATTCACAGCTCATGTTAGAAATTAATGCGAATAAATTGTATAATGCCACAACCGACAGTTCAATATTTATTGCTGTTTCATACGAAAAGATTTTCTGCCTTATATTCAGTTATATTTTTGTGTTATGTAAGGTTGATTTTTTACGAACCCAAATACTATTTATAAAATGCGATATCCTCCGATTGTATGTGGCGAGCCGGGAGGGTGCCGTTGATGTGATCAAAACCCGATCTTGTCAATATAAGCGCCCCCCTTCCCTCGCCCCCACCCCTCCCACTTCCCCGCCCCACGGTCAGGTACGGGAACTGAGTGCTTCGTTTCTTTAATCATCCCTCCCGCCTCAAAGTTTCTATGCCCGCTAATGTAGAAGACGTGAATCTCATATTTTTAAAAACGTCTTTTTTAACACCCACCCTTTCTGCCCCGGGGCTCTAAATGTCTTCACTTGAGCCTCCTCCCCAACCCCTCTCCCGCCCACCGCCGCCACCCGTTAGTGAACTAAGCCTATTAACCTATGTTCTCTCTCTCCGCTGTCGGGTCGGGGCGACCGACCGCTTTAAAACAACAGATTTAATAACGATATTTTAATGAACTGTTTATGCCGAACTGATACGATTCGATCAGTACACAACTTAAATAAAACATAAAACTCGCCAATAATTCAATAAATTCTTGAATGCACAATATTGTAGCTGCTCATTGATCACCCGGAACGCTTTTCATGTAACCTAATATTTATCACTGCTCTCTCTTGCTCCTATAGTATTTATAAAATTGTTTAAATGAAATTACGAATAATCTTCATGCACTGGCTATGAGAGGAAAAGAGAAAGAAAATGTCCACGCGCACTGCTCTCTCTTGCTTCTACAGTGTGATAACACGAATGCGTTACGAAAAGTGTAACGCATTACACTTTTCGTAACGCATTCGCCAGCTTTCCCCCCAAGTTAAGCGTGTAAATAAGTTTTACTTTAAAATGTAGGTCGGTATAGTTGAATTATACGGTATCTATCCTTGCAGAACTTTTATTTTTTTATTGTTTTTATAAGCTTGCGTTGTATCAGAACTAAATACAATACGAACTTACTTTTACGTTGTGTCAGAACTACTAGAGTACTTACATTTACTTTGTGTCGGAACTAAATACAATACGAGCTTACTTTTACGTCATGTTTTAGAACTAAATATAATATGTAACAAAATCAAATTTAATATTTTGATGTAATTTACGGATATCTTATAGTTTCTACTTGTCATTTATTTATTAATCGTTTCTTCACATGTTAGGTTAAGTTAGGTTAGGTTATGTTAGGTGTTACAGTTTATTATACAATTTTCATAATAATTTTATAATACAATGTCATACATTTATTGTATTATTTACTAATGTTAAAAGAAGCTTTTGCCTCTTTTAAAAAAGGCGAATGATTTCGTCAATGTTGTGAAACTTTGAAGAGCACGCCCAAAAGATATAATATGATTTTATTGATTTGTTGATTCGTTAGTAGGTTAGTTATACCTGAAATAAATGCTGTAAAAGGCTAAACATTAATTATAATGGAAAGTTTTATTTTTAAGTAATACTTCACTCGCTCACTCTGTACCCACTTATACATTTTATCATGTATTGTTTCATATAGTGCTTTCACTCAAAAGAAGTATTGAATTCCATAAGTCTTAACTTAAACTTTAGGGCGCACAATTTACACCCGTTCTGTGCAAGCGGATTCCTTACAGAGCATCGGTCCATCCCATTTTTAATTAATAAGAGTTTTATGTTTTCATTTTTTTTTTACATTTTGAAAAATTAAGCACGAGAAGGTAGTGTTAAATTACATTTGGAAAATATTTTTAAGGAGTCTGCAGTGTCCACATGAATTTTTTAATATGGATTTTTTAGAACGATCGGTGTTATTTTTTGTTGTACTGCCATTTTAGACCATTTCGATGACCACACAGTGCAACGCACGTGAATGATTGGAACCATTCTGGCATTCCGATGACCAGTTCCAACTGGTTGTTCGCAGTCAATGATTCAAACATTCCAATCCGACGTGTGCTATCATAATTATTCGCATACATTTTAAGGTGCAAAAAAAATGATGCACCATATTTTGAATTTATTATTTCAATATTAATTACCACTACAGTCAGTTAAAACTGTGATCGATGGAGATAAATATGAAATAAGGTAAGTATTCTTAATCGATTACATATTTTATATAAAAGATATTCTTCTAAACAGGGTGTTAAGGATCGAACTTGACTTACTTTAATCAGTGATTCCTGAAATTATTTGAAGTAAAAAATGTTAATGAAATTTTGGTCTCTTGTGACATTTTTGAAGTTTTTTTTTTGTACTACAAAAACATAAAAATCAGTAGATATTGTAAAGTTAGGGGCTTGGTGAGTGGTTGGTGGGTTACTTAGCTTAGTAACCAGTGACGAATTTTTTTTTGTTTGATTTTGAGTAAAAGTTTTTGTAAAAAAAGACATCTGAAAAGTCTCCGGAGATCAAAATTTCATTTACATCTTTTACTCCAAATAATATGAGGAATCACTGGTTAAAGTAAGTCAATACGATCCTTAACACCCTGTATAGATATTTTTACGATTGACAGTTTCTCCCTCTGAAGGCATTATCAAGCTGTTATAATATGGAAATTTACTAAAATCAGTTGTGGTTTCATTATAGTTGCTCTTATACGGATAACGTAGAGATGGTAATTTAAAAAACAACGCCATCAAGTAGTTAGTCTTGTAAAAAATATATTTTTTAGAACGAACTTACGAAGAGTCTTCTTATAAGACATCACAAAAAATAACTTGATTGTATCGCATCCGAGCGATTTATTCAGTTACCTCAAAATTATGCCCATCGCTATATAAAATTACGTAAAAAATGATATTGAGAAGGTTTCTCTTCTCCCAGCTCGTTATCGGAGAACGTTGGTCCATAAGGTCGACGGACTGCCCGCGCCCCCCCCCCCCCCTCCCTCCCGATCGCCCTTCACTGACTCACCTCCACAAGTCGGACTGTGTGGCGTGTGGTTAAACTGCCAAACTTTCGCGGTACTTTATATGTAAAATGAAATGGACCAAATAAAAGCTTCGTGAAAGATTTTTCGTCCCATCAATATGACTAAGCCTCAAAACGACGCTAATTGAAATAGAGGAATGAGCGTGTTGTTGTTTACATACTTTTATTAAACATTTTACGCAAGTTTAACTGCATCAAATTTCTTCAAACTTGTGTGTAGATATCGCAAATATTTTTTGAAGTAAAACTTGGGGGGAAGCTGGCGAATGCGTTACGAAGAGTGTAGTCGAACATTACGAAGTGCGAGGCGAACGGACTGTATCACACTGTGGGAGCAAGAGAGAGCAGTGCACACGCACATTTTATTTCTCTCTCCCTCTCATTAATATATGTATATATAAATGTATATACATGTATAGATTTTATACAATAAACATATATATTCAAAGTTTTACTTCAGTCGTGTGGTCTGAAGCACATTCGTATTTTTTACATGTTTCCGCAAATCAGCGTCTGTCAAAAGTCCGCGATGGCAATCAAATCGCGGGATGAATCGATCCATTAAAATATGCAATAATAAGTTCATACTTTCGCCAAACAATAAACAACCCCGTTCATGTTATTGCTTTTGAGAAGAGCAAATAAAAATTCATAAACCGACATTATCCATCTTCACATCAAATTAATTCGAAAATTTGTTTAAAAAATTTGAAACGCGAAAATTCAACATAAACATCGTTCAAAATGTTGTAATACCGATCTCATCTGTTTACAATAGCCGAACGAGATAAATCAAACAGATGTTTTCGATAACCAACAGTTTCAGTTAACATATCGCTTCCTATGTTATAGCATTTGAAAAGTCGCTTTTTCTGATTTCACAGTTTATCCTAGCGTTTGAAAAGCGTCTGTAATCTAAACACATCGCGTTAGACTTGACCTAGGCGCGTGGCCCGAATGATCCTTTCATCAGAAAATAGTCCAGACATGTGTTTCGCCTGCGAAATGGACGCACCTAATAGATGTTTACTCGATGTGGCGAAAAATTGGGCGGCCGCACATGGCGAGGGGGATTAAAAAGTCCACTCAGGGACGAGATTCTATCAAATATTTCCCCCGGCTCGTATGGCGGAGCTTGGGAGAAGGTTATAGTTGCCTCACCAAAACTCGGTTCCTCTTTATATTAAAGACGATCGTTCCGAAAATAATCCAAAGCTTGTGTAACGATGTCCGTTGTGTGAACAACAGGTTTGTGTGTTATATACAATATGTAATAATAAATGTGTATTTATCTGATTAATGATTACTCTCGGGTATTATTGATGGCGGGAGAGTAAGATTACTTAACCCCGATCCAATTATTATCGATCAATATCAAAACGTCATCGTGACAGTCTACGTGACAAGATCTTAATATCTGGTTTCCTTATCTGCTTTTCAACACTGCACAAGCCCTACCGCAGCGGTAGTACCTCATTCAATACAATACCAATTTACTTATGTACACACAGGTACACGATTAATGAATAATCATTGTTACGCTGCTCTCTCAAAATATGTATTTACTTTATGGCAGCAACGATAAGGCAATATTTTTGAAGACATAAAAGCACTGAAACCGCCATCGAAAAACATCCATCGGCCTTTAGAACTCGCTTGAGTGATGGCATGTTTACGGTGTTAAAAACATCAAGTTTTAATCTGGCTCCAAGTAATAAACTATTTTCTTGCGTTTTTGTGACGCGATGCGGACAGGCGCCGAAAATGCAGTAAATTGAAGAAAAACATTGGTTCGCGGTTCAAAATTAAACGTAAATAAGATTAAAGTCATAATAAAAGGAAAGCCGGGCGATGTACGTCCTGGCTGATGTCACAACTCTTTTGGTGGACTATATTTATGGGGTGAGTCATCGCCCATCGGCGCAGATGTATAACCACAAAGAAAAACAACCGCTTTATTGCAGAAAACAAAAATCAAACAGCGGTTTTAAATAAACTGTTCCAGCTACTGTTTTATTACAATAATTTAACCTGGTTGGCGTAGGAAGCAGGGATGGGCGCTGATTTAAACATGACATAGTTTTTGCATTCGTTTGTTAAGCGACCACGATTTTAAATGACATTTATATGAGTTTTTGACATTCGAAGAACGCGGATCCATCATTTAGAGTCAATTGACCTACGACAGACAAAGCGACACCCGAATATATTCAATCACGAGAATTATCACCGCAAAGTTTCCAACTAATATAGCATGAATATAAATTCTAATTTAAATTCATTATTTTCAATACTTAAATAATTATATAGTAAGTAGCTTGGGTCAGCTACTTTGAATAAATATGTACCAACTACGAACAATAAACTATATATATACATATTTTTAAATAGTGACAAAATGTAAATACTATGCTCGTGGATGAAATGACTGGATAAGAAATATTCAAATAACTGAACACTTATTATTGCATTGAAGAAGAAGATAACAATAATAATCTAATTTTTAAAAATATGAAAATGAACAAGACACAGAAAAATAATAAAAGATAACGGTCGCAACTGGGACTCGAACCCAGAACCTTACGTCTTACCGGGACGTACACCTCTACCTATAATAAAGGTAGCTGCCAATAATATGGAAAAAAAACATTAGTCGAAGATAATATTGTTAATTCTGAAATTTGAAATATGAAGTTGACAATTACGACAGTCTCATAATAGATCGCAGTAGCCCAATTGGTAGAGGTGTATGTCCCAGTAAGACGTAAGGTTCTGGGTTCGAATCCCAGTTGCGACCGTTATCCTTTATTATTTTTCTGTGTCTTGTACATTTTAATTTTTATTTTAGATAATTAGTGTTATCTTCTTATTCGATGGTATATTACATTGATGGGGAAACCTTCAAAAGTTATGAAAAGAGTTCTTTTCTCATAAAAATTAAATTTAGGTATATCAAAACGCATGGTATTGTTTAAAATGTTATAAAACACCAAATTTGTCGGCCTGCGAAATTTGTAATACCTACCTACATACATAACTCATATGCATTCAATTTGAACTATTTATATTAGGTCCATTGCTAATTTCAAGTAATTACACTATTCCCAACATAAATTCCAAAATTCATTTCATGTGTAATAATAGAAACAATTTATGTGCAAAAAACGAAATGATAATTATTTTTCAGAATTTAGTAAATTGACAACGAGTTATTTTACAATACAAAAATGCACTCGAGCCTTAAAAAGCATTCCATTTAGTTGATAATTTATATTAGTGAATTTTTTATTTTAATGCTATTTATTTGTGAGATACATTTTCCATAAAGAAAAAAAAACACAGATTTTAAAATAAGTACAAATTTAAAAAATATTATAAGTACAGTATTTAGATTCTCTAAAGTCTTTAATGTTTATTGTTGTGTAGGTAATATATCCAATATTAATATTGTGGTAGAAAAAGTAGCTCAAAAACTTTTGCTTTTAAAATACATCTCGTTATAATTTAGATTTTGTTTTCTTGAAAAAAAATTAAATGGAATCTTGAAAGTGGAAATTAACCCACTTTCCGACATCCGATCGAGCTAAAACTCGGCAGATAGACTCGTTGTCGATGAAAATATCAACTTTTGCGGACATATGCGCATTTCTCTGATTTTAGAAATTCTCGTCATTACAGCAGTTTACGAAATAAATGTCTTATCTGTACAATTGGGATTTGGCTCAGTTGTTAGCTGTGTTCACTTCAGTTCCTCGGGAGGAAGGTTAAATTCTCAGTGAAACAAAAAAAAAAGATTTAAAAGCCATTTGCAAATATTTTACATTAATTTTATAGTAAAAACCTTTGTTTTTAACGGATTGTTTTTTTCGATTCAATGAATACGCATTAAATGAATAGTATTTGCTGCGAACAACTCAATTAATATTTATTATCAAGTAATACGCTAGTTTCAGGCGTAAAAATGTAATTTTGTATCATACAGGAATATTGGCGCAGTTTACCAAAATGGTATTTTTTAGTAAAATAATAATACGTTAACTTTCATTAATTTCTCACATTATAACCATTTAAAAAATATATATTTATTTTCCAGTTATAAACTGAGAACAGATGAGTTATAAAGCAATCTGAAACTTTTCTGAGAAATTTTTAATATTTGAAATTTTGTTTTTTTTATAATATGGTTTTTTTTCTGAAAATGTTTTTTTTTTCTGAAAATGTTTTTTTTTTAAGATTAAAGCTTCGATGATGTTTTGCAAATTGTTAAATAGCCAATAAAAATGTTGTCTTTTTTGCGGAAAAGGTGTACTTTCGGCATCTTTGCAAATGAACGAATGGTATATTTTCGAGTGGTGTTATGAAAAAACACTGTTGCAAAGCCAAGCAGAAGTGGCGGTTGTCACGGGAAACCTGAGAGGGTAGTGCCGTGACTGATGGCTCTCCACACATTACCCAGGGCCGAACAGGCACGGCAACAACACACTAAACTTACTGAAATATATATGTCTAACCAGACATGCGAAACTATTCTTATTTTTCTTTTTCTTCGTATGGTGAAGGAACTTTAGTCTAGGTAAAATAGGGATGCCGAGGTTATCCAGCCAGTCGATGCATGGCATCAGGGATCACTTGGTACATCCCAGGTGCGCCTTCGGGAAATTGTTAAGGGGATATTCTTCTTCGATGTGTTCTGTTGTTTTTATTTCAACCGTCCAATTGATTACTCAGTTATATTTTTTTATAAGAAAAGCTCTCTTTTAAACTTTTGTAGGTTATTCCCATCAATGTAATATATCATTGAAGAAGAAGACAACAATCATAATCTAAATTAAAATATGAAAATGAACAAGACACGGGAAAAATAATAAAGCACAATGGTTGCAACTGGGACTCGAACCCAGATCTCAGGTCTTAACGGGACGGCGCTCTAACGATATATAAATATAAATTTTATCATATATGCGACAGTCTCATAATAGATCGCAATGCGGTAAGACATGAGAACTGGGTTCGAGTCCCAGTTGCAACTATTATTCACCTCTCTCTATAATAATATTTTGTCTATTCTTCTTTTTGTCTATACTTATTTGTTTATTTTGTTGTTTTTATTCGTGTTATTTATTACCTGAAGAAGAAATTTGTTTTATTTAATTGTTATTTTATTTGGTAATCGAATTTTTTTAAATTTTGAAAAACTAAGTTTATTTTTAATATACTAAGGTTTACCGTTGGTCGTTGGCAGATTTGTTCTATTTTAAAACGACATATTGTATTATACAATAAAAATTTCAAATCATATAATTATGCAACAAAATAAATCAAAATAATAATAATATATTAAAAAAAAAAATTCCTAATATTCCAAATTTCTGTAACATTCAAAATACTGTTTCTGAAAAAATAAGAAAGTATACAGATTTAGGAAATGAAATTAAAAGAATTTGGCATTATCAGACTATAAAAATATTACCTTTTGTTATTTCGGCTACTGGCATTATACCTAGCTCTCTTATTAAAAATTTAGGCATATTAGATTTGTCAAAGAATTTGTATATAAAAATGCAAAAATCAGTCATTTTAAATACATGTAGAATTACGAAAGATTTTTTAAATATTTATATTGAGGGATCAGTAGGATTTATCGGTCAAATTAGGAATTCCACAGAGCCGAACCCTCTGATATGAAAATATCTGGAGACGGTGAATTATATTCCCATTTAATAGTTTGGTAGATTAACGTGCTGTTCTTGTATTGTTTTGTATTAATTATACTTATATAATACACTTGCATAACGTGGATTTACTAGATGATCATTTATATGGAAAAGTGTATGAAAGGGTTTAGTTTTTCCTATGGGAAAAACTAAACCCGTTCCTGAAAATCTGGTGAAAAAAATAAAATAAAATAAATGACATCCAACGTAAGACACGTATCTATAGTAATGCATGTGTAAGATAAGGAGATAGTATACGCAGGTATATATTATGCACGCTTCTATTCTTTAGCTCTTATCTCATTGTTAATCTTAAGCAATAAGTCTCCCTAATTGTGCCCCAGATATTTAGCATAAGTTTGCCTAGTGGGTCCAGCTGTTGCTTCAATGTCGTTAGACCGTCTTGTTTACATTATGTTGTAACAAGTTATATTTAAGATTACGCACAATGTGGCCTATCTCTATCCATTTTTCAATGCAGCTAAAATGGTTTCCATGAAAAAAGGCCACTGAAAAAAAAGGCTCCGTTGTAACCTCTCCGATGCATGTAACATAAAAAGTGGAGACAACGGAGTTCTCAGCAGCTAGACGATAGTGACATTGAATGAACATGAGACACTTTAACTCCGTGAACATAGTTGTATGGGCTCCAAGGCAACACAACACCTCTTCAAAAAAAAAATTTAAAGTTATCAAAAAAAAAAATTTAAAAAAATAACCCAACCTAACGTAAACTATTTAACCAAGTTAAAAAAAAATTATAACTTTAATGACTTTTCAAAGGAGTGATGAAGTTGCATGTTGTTGAGTTGTCAGGTCGTGTGTCATGATATTATGCACGCATTATCGAGTATTGCACAAATTGCCTATAAACATTCATGAAGGTAACAAAGTATTTGATTTATTTATTTTTTTGTTAAATAATTGATTTATTTATTTTTCTAACACCTATCCTCTATATCAGTAGTTCTTAACTTTATTGGAGGTACTGACCCCACCAGTTTCATATGCGCATTCACCGAACCCTTCTAAAGTGGACAAATAAATATAATTTTTTTAAATTCAAAACATAGGTATATATTTTTATTTAGGTGCGAAATGTAAAAAACCGTTAAAGAACAAAACAGTTATTTTACAAATTTCAAAGTTCATTTTCTATCTTAACGTATTATATATAAATGAAATGAAAACAGAACTGGAATAAAACTTTCCCGAACTTCAAAATTAACTTCAAAATTTGATGTTCAAATTGAATTGTTCAAATTCATAACACAACTAATCCAAATGAAGTATCTATCTGAATGAGAGTTTGCTCCACAACGTCATTTTAAAGTGCGTCTAGGATAACGTACTCCAATTAAAGCGCGTCTATGGTCGTGGGGAACAATAACAGAGCGCCGGCTATTCGCGCGCGTGACTCAGGCATAGGTCAAACGCCATATGCCGGTCATAAATCTACCATAACTCAAGTCGCTCCGGATCACACGGTCCGGGTCCCTGTTGGGGTCCGAAGACGGGGGACCTAGCGCCAATGCTCAATGACACTCGTAAGTCACCACTCTAGTTCACCGAAAGTCGTGTCAAATGACAATGGCAAGGTTTTATCTGTATTTTTACGTGTTCCATGAGAACTCAAAATCAAGTCAACCTCTTTGAAAAGTCATTAAACGATACAAAAATTTTTTTTTTGGAAATATATCTCAAACCCTAACCTCACGTAATTACAAACAGTAGCAATTTTAAAAAAAATCCTTCACTTTTAGTGACTTTTCAAAAGGAAGTGTTTAGTTGAATTCATTCATTCTGGTCTCCCTTTTTACATGTTTCACCATTGAAGCTATATTTTTTTTTTCCATTTCCCATATCTTATCCATGAGTTGATGTTTCATCCATTCAACCATTTTTTTTTCATTTCCCATGTTTCATCACGTGTTTTATTCTATTTTCTTTTTAATTAGTTTTTCATGTATCTGAAACAAACTTCTTTTAGTATAATTTCTACTACTTTTATTCACCATTCTATCATTTTAATATATTTGAATATTAACTTTACTAGAAACTAGTAGTTAGTAGCTACTCTATTTTTCGAAATGTTATTTATCATTGAACAATTGAAAAAAAATGAAGGAAAAATTGGCTTTGCTATATATAGTTATTGAATTGTCAAATCTCCGAAGCTCTCATTATGAAAATAATGTTTGCAAACTAAAAATAGTTGCACCCTTCCAGCCGAACATGTTTTCTGACAGCCGAAACGTTTGCTAAATAAGGAGGTAGTAAATATATTATAGTATAAGTATATAATAGTATAAGTATATAATAGTATAAGTAAGCGCAATACGACGCAATAACCCAAAAATAAATCATGTTAAATGGATACATATTAAAATACCAGAATTGACCGTTGAATTCGAGTTAACTTCACAATGAATTTGCGGGAAGATAGTGTCATTGAATCTTTGTGAAAAAATTTTTTTAATTTTTTTTTATTTGTAGCTGTTTAAGTAGATGTCAGCTGTTTATATTTATATTATAGTAAAATTATTTGTTATATTCTGTAAAACCACATAAGCGAACGCATGGCTGTGTTATTGTTAAGTTTGGAGAATCATTTCACTACCCACAACCAGGATGCAAAAAATTATTACATTCCCGTAAACATACATAGTTTTCAGAAGCATGTTTCTAAACTAATCGCTCTATTTATGTCCCTAATGATGTATAATTCTGAAGTTTGGTTTGCAGAACGGTTAGCAAGTTTATATACCTAACAAACTGTCAGGATACAAGCACAGCAAGGTTATCGACCGAATTTACCAAGAATAGCAGTTAAAAGCATGAGCGTTTACACAGAAACACCATTCAAATGTAATAAGTTTAAAAAATAATTACCACAATATTTTTTCTACGAACTTTGTGCAATAAAAGTTAATAAATTGTTAGAAATGAAGCAATAACAAATATTTAGGAGAATTCAACAAAACAAATTTATACAAAGGTCATTCGGACGGTTTTACAACTATTTTGTGACTCGGGTTAAAATTAGATATTTACTAAACTGTAGTCTTAAGTGAAGTTAAAATTTATAATAAAATTAAATTAAAGTCATTTATTCACATATTTTTTATTATATTTATATATTACATTGGTTGAAAATTTTAAACGTATTTTATCATATAGGTATATTATAAAATATTATAACTGTTGGTTTTCCAAATAAAATAATAAAAAATATATTCCAACCAACAGGCGCCTCCAAATCCAATATAACCCCCACAATACTTCCGGCACTAGTAATAAAGTATTATTTTATATCTTTTCAAAATAATATAAAAGACCCATAACCTCACATTTTTATTTAAAATCAACTCCACTCCAATATTTTTAGTTTTAAACGGTGTTTTTATCTAGCGTTGCAAAACTTTGAAATGAAGCATTTTATAAAAAAAGTTTTATTTTTATTTTTATATCTTTCATAATGAAAAAGAGTTTCTCAATAAACAAATTTTAAGCAGACGCCAATGTTTAAACAATGTGTTAAAAATGTGTGGCATTATGAGACAATATTTTGTATATAAATAATTTATGAATGGTACAAAACAATGCTAATCGAATCACTGCAAAACCAATAATCACTTGATAAAAAAAATTGCTGTTGAATTCCAGGCAGGATTTTATAAATTGGAATAAAAGCTCAAAATTCAATAATTGTAAAATAAATCAAACTATCTAATGCTGTAATATGTTCCAGTCCGTACCCGGCGCTGTAGTCTAACCCCAGTGTCAGTTAAATGCGGGGCTAACCGTGTGTTGATGTAGCCATGGGTAAACTAACACCCACTTTGCGGCATTGTGGGCTTTTCAAGTTTAACCCTTATTTTAATAAGTTTTCTTTGAGCGTCTAGTTTATTTGCGAGTCTATGAATCGCACGTTTGAGAATTTATGCGAATTTTTTGCATAAATAGGAGAAATGGAAAGGCTGTGCTTATCCTATCCCACTTCCCTTTAGTCTTACAAAATACCATAAATTTCTATAGAATCATTTTTTTACTAAAAATTTTATATGATACGTTTTTAGATTTTCACGGCCAAAAGCATTTTCGTTGTTTGTTTTTTGGGTGTTATGCCGTGTTGTGCTACCTCCTTCTTTAGCCGACGTTCCGGACAGCATTGCAGTGTCCATCATCAGGGCAGATCCTGCAAATTCGTCGATGTGAATTTGTTGTGTTAAGTGTGTGCTTATTTACTTGGAAGCGATACCGTGTCATCAGCTTCAATCCACTACGAGCTGGTAGGTATTTCAGAAGAAAGTGAACTACTTTGAAAGGGAAATTTCGTGAAAGCGCAGTATTTACGTTAGCCTGGGTACCGTAAATACTGCGCTTTCGATGTGCGTACCGTACCAAAATCACCACCCGGTGTCGGTACGCCGAGTGTTGCTATCGACAGGGGGACATTACTCCCGAGTCCAATACCCATAATAGCACAATAAAATACTCATGCAGGGACCGTCTGTTTCAATGCTAGCTACAATAGAAGTTAGACTAAAAGCAGTTACTAAAGTTAAATTTCACCAAAATGCGTTTTTCAATCAATTTGACTGCTTGGTTTACGACACTTTTTAACTTTTGTTTTTACTTTCCGAAAACAGATAGTTATCCTAGAGTTACTCCGCCATATTGCCATATTTGACAGTTCTGAAATGGGCGTTTCAAAATCGATTACTAATCATGATAAATATCATAGAAGATGATGATAGTGACGATTAATTCCTCATCCAATATGTCTTGCAGCGAAAACCAAAAAAATTTCGACCCCGCGGGGTTATTTCTTCGACCAAGTACTTGGTCGATGGGTTATTTGGGACGATCTCGAATTTTTGGCGCGATATGGGATGTCGCACGGTGTTGATTTAACAACAAACGTTTTTATCATAAATACTGGAAACAAAATACAGCCGGATTTTTTGACAGTTCTTCTGGTTTTAAAATTTAATTTGATGTGTTGCCGCACCAAAAAATATTGCGGTGCGTTTTTTCACAAAATTTCGAGGTATTTTTAAAGTGGCCACACTAACTATTATCACTTTAGCTAAAGTACGTTTGAAACAGCGCGTGGTTCTCCTTAACTTCCTTATTACTATAATCGACAGTTAAAATTTACATTTAGTTCACGATTTAGCTTTTTGAAGAAACAGACGGCCCCAGGATATTCAGAATTAGCTTTTCAGATATAACACTGGGCTGTTAATCGTAACTTAAATGCGGGAACACCTTCAGTGCCTCAACAAATCATTGCTTATTTCTATTTTATGACTGTGTACTGAGTCATAAATAAAAATAAAAACCGTATACATTGTACAAATTTATATTTTATTGGTGTCCAGAAGTACTTAATTGATTTTAGAGATTTTCCACGGTTTCAAAATACCATCATTTTATTCGTAAAAACGGTTGAAAACGGGACTGAAGCTCTTACGAACAAATTAACAGTGTTTCAATGTTGATTGGCGGGAAAATGTAAGAATAATTTGTTGCTATACGTACGAAATTACGTAAATAAACATTGAAACCTCGTTAATTTGTTCGTAAGAACTTCAGTTCAGTTTTTAACCGTTTTTACGAATAAAATGATCGAATTTTAGAATAATATTTTTCTCCGTGTATATCCATGTAGGTGTTGTAGCGATATAAATGTTTTCATTTGCGAACATTTCATACAAAAAAAAAACTGAAAGATACTCTTTAAAACAATTTCACCAGCAAATATAGAAAAATAAACAACTGTTAAAAGTTAAATACTATATAAGATTCCTTTTTATCGTCCATGTATTCAGCTGCCCAGCCGGTCGATACGTCTTTTTTCTCTATTTAATATATTGAGTAATTCAAACATGAAAATACGTAATGATTCAAGGTCCTGAAGATATTACAAAATATTAACGATAAAAAAACAAGAAATCCACATATTGCACAATCCAGAATAAATTGTGTAATTTTAAATGGAACCAAGAGCATCTTCTACAGCGGGAACGCTTTGATTTTACTGCAAACAGTGTTGCTATTGATTGAGGTCATAAGTGAATGAGATAGGGGGTCGTGGCACCGTGCATTGATAAAATAGTTCCTTGGGTATTCTACTACTGTAGTAAAACTGACCTTGTGCATCTGCAACTGAAAGATAAATAACACACTGACATTTTTCATCATTAAACAAAGCAAATAAGATGCACGCGATGTTGCACAACTAATGCCAGATATAATCTGATACTTGTTTTATGCTTTTGGTTAGAAACATGTGTATCTACTAGGAAATAACAAAGCGCATCACACTGATTTCACATTTGGATATGTTTTGCGGAGGGTTTCTATTGGGGAAAGAAAGGAGTGAAGCTAAGTCTTGAAGAGACCTATTTTGTAGATTGGAGAAAGCACAGTCAAGCTGTTGAATATAAAAAAGTCGTGAAAGCCACCCGTTCTTATGTGACATTTGGGAGATGATTAATTTCATAATTAAATGTGTAGATACATATATTTTCTTGTCTATTGCCTATCTGTTCTGGCTCAGACTTCTAGTTTATTTTACACAAGCTTCTGCCCGCGAGTTCGTCTGCATAGGATTAGTACTTCGAGTAATCTATTTTCTTTTCCTAGGTCCCATCTACGTTTATACCAAAATTCTTAACCTATTTATTTAAAATGTGTATAATTCTTAATTCGATTCAAAGTATTGGGCGAGTACTTCAAATAAATTCACTAATTTAAATATTTTCCAAAATAGAATTTTGATTTAACAATCATTGTTTAGCAAAATGTCATTCTCAAATTTTGACGTTTTCTATTAAACAATAATTATTATTTTCAATATATTGAAAATTAAGAGCTAGCCTTACAAATTATAGCCTATATGTTATTCTGATGTATGAGCTATATTATTGTAAAGTTTCATTAAAATCCATTCGGTAAATTTTGCGTGAAAGAGTAACAAACACACATACATCCATACAAACTTTCGCGTTTATAATATTAATAAGATTAACAAATCGTTTAAGATACTATTCTATTATTCTTAGTATATTATTTAACATTCCTGGCATAGCCTGACGTTTTTTTGTGTTTTATCTGTCTACTTCCGTAAATTAATCCTGTAATACCAGCAAAAATACTTTTTCCTGTAATAGATGCCAGCAAAAAAAACCGTGTCTTGGGGAATCTTCTATCGAAACTAAAAAGTATTTAGCTAGTACCTACACAACTTGTAATTATTTGGCATAATTTACATGAAGATTTATTTTATGAATACTACATACAAAAATAATATTGGAATCTACAAAGTGCAGTTCACCGACAGCGGATGTTGTTCACATTAAACATAATCATTTATCTCAAAGCATTTCATGACAATACTGAATACTCATATTAAATGAAAGCACAAGGACCCCGCAACTGAATTGGCCTAAAATCGTGTTAACTCGTCCGATATACATGTGCATTACTCATTAATGGGAGGAAATGAGAACATATTCATTTTTAAATTAAAAAACCCACTATTCATCAAAACCTGATAAATGCTGTGCCGAAAAAATGTGTAATGGAAATATTTTATTAAAGCGTTTAATTATTTTAAAGGTAACAAGCAGTGACCGATTCCTTCTTATTTTAGATTGGTGCAATAAAATGTGATCATTTATTGATCTGGAATATTGTTAATAACTTTCATTAAAGTCAATTGCATACAATATACCAGTTTAATTTGAGCCGTCACGAGCCCAGTTTAGTCGTACCATGAAGTGTGTCATCGTCCGCAGAATCCTGCAAACCCAGCCCAAATTACGTCACTTTTGCTTTTCTCGGCTAATTTCCACCCAGTCCAAAAGTAAATCTTTTGTCACGTGTGAATTCGATCACAAACATTCGATACCGATGCAGCGATGAGCCACACCATTGGTTACATTAGGCGAATGATTTCAGCCTGCAATATTCAGGAAATAAATCAGTGTTTTATTTTGTTGGCCGCTTTATGGCTTAAGCAAATCTGACCGCAAGACTCTGACATAATGGTTGATAGCACTATGGCCTTGTGGTTGATAAGTCAATGGTTTTCTATCATTTCCGAATAGCGACTTATTGTGTTTGATTTGATATGACACCAGCGTGGAATGAGGAAGTGTCCCTGCTATATCCCGTAAAAAAATTATATATATTTCATTACATAGATAAATACTATTTAATCATTGAAGACAACATTAACTTATAATATTTTAATTAATAAAGATAACATTAGCGAAAATCAATCGAAAATCCGAAACAGAAAAATCAGAAAAAGATACGGATACATCTAGGACTCGAACCCAGGACCTCTAGCATAGAGGTCCTGGGTTCCAGGTGCCAGAGGTCCTTATTTACACAGATAAACTAAAAAATGTGAATAAGAAAAGATGGGAAAAGATTAGATCGCAACTGTGAATTTTACCAAGGACCTCAGCATTGCCGAAGGATTGCTCTGAACAATGAGTTAAGTTAAATTTTCAGAAACTACCAAATCTTTTTCTGTCTTATTTTAGTTTTTCGTTTGAGAGTGGTTACTATTGTCGTTAATGATTACATTTGTGATTTCGCTCAATAAGTTATTCCGCTACAAAAATTGAGATAAATATTAGTTCATAGTAATTAAATTGAAACAAATAACTTTGTGTACACACCACTTATATAATAACAAGAGCATGAATGTTGTTGTTATCCTGACGAAGAAAACCTTTGGTTTCGAAACATGTCGATAAGTATGTTGATATAAATGGTGTACACAAAGTTATTTGTTTTCTTTTAATTAAAAATGACGCCACAAAGTGAATTTGCGAAGGTTGAAGAAGTATTTAAATTTTAAAAAAGTATTGGTGAATTTTAAAGAACGGTTAATGCTCATATTCAAAACACTACACTGACTTTTTGGAGCTTTGTCATACAGTAAAAATAAAGAAATAAAATTCAAACGAGTGATCCAATACAGATAGTGACATCACTCCCTTCTGCAATTGGAAAACGGCATGAGTGACGTTATTTAGGAATGTTTTAGATGCATAAAACAATATTAACCGCAGCCTATTTAAAGAGTAATGCTTAGCCTGAGAAAGGCCTATTTGGAATGATGACCCATTGATCGTCGCTGACGCCACAAACTCGACAAAATTAGTTGGTACGACTGTTAATATTCCAAACTCGTTTTATGCACGGCAAAGTTATGTGCAGTTCGCCATTATTTAACATTTACTCTGGCCGATAGTTCAAATGGCATAATGCAATCAGATTAAAATGAAGGGCCATCTAAAAATGATATTATACATTCTACAAATCGACCTCAATTTCGCGTTTTGCTTTGAAAACACTTCTCTGTTCGTTAACGATATTAGCACGGAAGAGTTCCAGGTTTCCTGCATCAATCGCAGTAGCAGGAAGCCTACAGTCATGCTTTCAGACATTATTTATCATAATATCTTACTGCTACGTTCTAAAATTTATTTGACATTTATTTCTAACTAACTATCTAACAATCACGCCGTCTCGGTCAAGGCACACATTCTTTGCTTCATTCACATTCATACATCTTCTCTTTAATACTATTCTATTATTCTGACTCTTGACAGTAGTTTTCTAAGTGTTATTTAACATCTTCGGAACTTATATAAGATATTAGCGCTCACATGTGATCAAGGGAAAGGTGAAAAAAGAAATAAAATAATTTTTAAATGTAAATATCACTGACCAAAAAATTTTTTTAACAATAATTAAATTGAAATACCCAAACATATTTCTGTGCTCCTGGTATTTTGTTCTTGTCGGCAGTTTCACGTTTAGATATTTATTAAGTAGAATTGTGAAATTAACGGAAATTAACACAAATTACCCTATGAAATTTCTGTGCTCCTGGAATTTGGTTCCTGTCGACAGGTTCACAATTTAACTCGTGAACAATCACGGAGGGTCTGAATGTTCGAGAAATCAGTTCCAATTTTTAAAATTGCGATTATTATTTTCTGTTACAAATATTACATTATGAGAAGGTATGTTCTTTTTTAATGAAGATAGTGTTGGTAGTTCTCAGTCGAAGTATGGTACAGTTAAATATGACCGAATCGGATAGGGACACATTAGCTCAGTTGGTGCCCCGGCAAGGCGTAGGTCCTGGGTTCGAGTCCTCGATGTGACTGTATCTTTTTCTGTTTTCAGATTTTCAATTGAGTTTCGCTAATATTGTCTTCATTTAATTAAATATTACAATTTGAGGTTTTTCTAAAAAATGTTAAAATAAAAATAAAAAACTTACTTTAATTACTTATATTACTTACTAACTTTTATGTACAGTAGTTACTATACATTCGTTACTATGTATTATGTACTCATCGAACTTATTTGTATAACCTTCTGTGATAATGCAACATATTTGTATTGTATATGTTGCATTATTGCCAAAATAACGAGATCACGGCAAATGTAGGTATATAATTATTTATTTGTAATATATATATATATATATATATATATATATATATATATATATATATATATATATTGTAACAAAAACTTTTGAGAAAACTAACTTTTATAAGAAAACACTTTAGTACGGTGCAGAAAAGCATTTAAACTCTAATTTTCGATAAAGACTCTCAAATGTATAGGTAAACTATTGAATTACTTCCTCAATCTTTGCAAACTCACTTTGTGGCATCATTTTCTTTAAATGAAACAAATAACTCTTGTGTAAACCACTGCAATCAATGTTATAATATCTACATGTTTCAACACCGATGGTTTCATCGTCGGGATAATAACATGAATAAAAATAACAAAATAAACAAACAAGTATAGACAAAAAGAACAATAGACAAAAATGTGTGATTAATTACTTAAAAATATTATAATGTTAACATATTGTAAAATAATTTTTATATTTCATTTTATTTAATTGTTTTTATAATATTTTTTAAGTAATTAATCACTTCTCTCTATAATATTTTTGTCTATACTTGTTTGTTTCTATTGTTATTTTTATTCATGTTATTATCCTGTCGAAGAAACCATCGGTTTTGAAACAAGTAGATATTGTAACATTGATTACAGTGGTTTACACAAAAGTTATTTGTTTCATTTAAATATTGAATTACTATGAGAAAATGATAGTATGAAAGTAAAAATGCTTTTTTTTTCTCCATAGATACTCTAGTATAAAATTGCGAAATAATCCGCAATAAAAAATAACGTAGGAAGGAAGTTTCTAGTTAATTTAGTGACATGCATTTCAAAACGTCAAGTTTCGCCGAATTTGATAATGATTTATTGTGTTGATGCATTCAATAGGCTCGTTGGTAGTAAGTGGCTCTGTCATTTGGTATTGAATATAGGAAACTTTTGGCACAATGATGTTATTGGATGCCAATTGAGGGCGACGTATAGCTTATTCGATGAATCGGAACATTGAGGACATTGCATGTTTTAATGGAGTATGTAGGTTCCTGCATTGGACCAATAAATAAGCTTATCAATAAGACGGCTTGGTCGCTTCGTTCGCCTCATCGATGTTACTTGGTCGATAACTCGCTTACGATAAAACTAGCATATTTTTTTTTTTTTTTTTTTAATTTTCTTTATTCATTTTCTTTGTTACAGGTTTATTTTACATGGCTTTTTGACTATCAAGTTAGGCAAATGCCCGTATTATGGTAGTCGATATGTGCTCGGTGTTGCCCGGGCTTTGTGCAAAGTTTTTCGAAATCAGATGTGCAAAATGTCATCGAAAATATTCAAAATACTGCTTTAAAAGGTGAGAAAAGGAGATGGGTACGGTTTATCGAACTGTTATTTAGACGCTAACATTCTTCTTAAGTTAAGTGTGCAAATTTTCATCAATCTCGGAATAAAACTGTAGATTTGCCTACAAATGAAATCCACGCCCTCCGCCCGCCTGCCACAGACAGGAAATCAACTTTACATATTAGATGTGTTAAATAGAAATTTGTTATTTTTCCTTCAGCATTACTTTTGAGTCTGTGAGAGAGTAAGTGAGGACAAATACCATAAGAGTACCTTGAGGAGGAGGAAGAACTGAGAAATAGAATAAGACGTTGAGAAGAACCTAACTGGTCACTCAGACCTGCATTCACAACTTTGCTAAAGCTAATCAAAGCCAAGTTCCAAATAGTAAAGATAATTTTTTTTATTCACAAAGAGTTTTTTTGTGAATACCGCACAGAGTTACCAATTGCTCCTGGGCTTCTGGAGCTAATGGGACGATGGCATTGCGATATTGGGGTATGTTGTGAGCATTATTATGAATGTTGAAGGTAGTGGGGAGAGTAAGGAGATGGTAAACGAGAAGCAGAAAAAGAAGGCGCCTGGTTATTCGGAGTTGATCATCAAACACGGATAAAGACTGAGGTATTTCATTACGGACGATAATAAAAGGTTAATGCCGAAACCATGAAGAGTTCTGGAAATAAGAGCGAATGTATTCAGTATTATAAAATTATGTATAAGTATCTACTACCTACATGACATTTATATTTATATTTTTATTTTTTATTGTATTAATCATTAACTTATTGGCTTTTACACACATATATATATATATATATACATGTTTATGTTTTACATAGACAGAAATATTAGGGTGTATAGTAAAGTTAATGGGACGTACATTAAATACGTGAGCAGTTAAAAAAAATGTAGACCCCTCCCGCCTCCCTTGGTGAGATTAAGTGAGATTTAGTGGGACCCCCCCCCCCCCCCCTCACGTGAGATTTTTTTCTTACTCTCGAAATAATTTTTTTTGATAATAGCGATTTTTCAGCGGGCAAATGAGACACTTCAAAAGAAGTAAAATAATTTAAAAAAAATATATTATTTATTAATATCTACTCTTTTAAAGTTGACGTGAGATTTTTATTGACCCCCCCCCCCCCCCCCCCTCTCGATATAATGAGAATTGGTGAGATTTTACTGGACCCCTTCCCCCCTTTATTTTTTGCTCAGGTAATTAATTTATGTCCCCTTATTAAAAATGTGCATACGACAGGTCTACAGATAAATAAATAATATTATGCACTACCTATTGTACTAAAATTCATGGTATGGGACACTAAATTAGTTGTTTACATTCTCGGAATCATTGCGAAATTATTTGACTAACCGAGTATGTTGCCAGTTACCGCCCGAAAGCAAATTAGACATTTGTGATAATGTTGCGTGTTCCACGGAATCCGCAGTTTGCGATGTAAATATTGCTTCGCATTGATCCACTTGCACCGGCATCGGTGTGGTTTTCGGTTCGAGGAACAACCGATGATGGCACGAATAACAAGTACCGGAGAATAACCGCTTATAAATAAATCTGCCGCTGGACTGACAGAGAAAATAAACTGCGCTTTGTCATAAGCTGGGACTTGGAACGGAGAGTGCGTGTTCACACTAAGACTTGCGGAATCTTATTATACTATACGTCAGTTCGTAATTTAAGATCACTTACATGGTGAACCAATCAGGATTAAATTTTACATTACTAACATGTTATTAACCTTCATGCCAGTTCTCACTGTTTTTAATCGCATTTTAAGGATTATGAACAAGATGAACAAAAGACTTAAAAAGAAGAATATTTTTTTATTGTTTACTTCAAATGAATATATGTTCGCATTATACCCGTCTCGTTAACATTTGAGTAGTATTTTTAATAGTTGTATTTTTTACGTTAGCTCCTCGCAGGAAGCCCTAAGGTCAAAAGGTCGCACTCAACCAGTCTCTCCTGATCCGGCAACCCGGGCGCCTCTGCTACGTCACCAAACGTAACGAACCCTTTGGGGTGACCTACGGCAGAGGTGTTGTTAATAGTCGTTAAATAAATTTATTATATTCTTTCTGCATAATTCTAGTCATCGTTATAAACATGAATCGTTATAAAGATTTTCTAATCAAAACAAACAAAATATATGAGTTTGTTCAATATGGTAGGTACATAGATATTGTTTAAGAGCCTCACAATATAGAACATAATATATTTGATAATTTTCTTAAAATGGTATCACAATGTTTATGTATTTGTGTGTAATATTTGCGTTAACTCAAAATTTCTTAAATAAAAAAAAGAGATTTTCTGATTTACAACTAAGATACATTCTTAATCAGCCATTTAATATGACGATCCTCCCATCTTTCTAATGAAAAGGGCATCAGATAGACTTGATAGAAAATTTAATTAGGGTTCAGTAAGTTGTATCACTCGAAACAAAAGTTGAAACATTTGAAAAAATAACATTGGAAATAAATACCCATTAAGGTCCAATATACTCAACTACTAATAAATTGTTTTTTTTACACTTTAATTTTAATAAAAAAACCTACATTTTAAATTTAATAAAAAAAACGAGTGTGCTTTATACTACACGACTGAAGTAAATAGTTCTTTAGCTCCATCTATATATATGTTTATATGTATAAAATATTCGCCTCGCCCGATCAAGCCGTGCGCATCGACATCCGCCCCCCTCGCGTGATCAGATTATTAAAACATTATTTTACGTCTAATTTTTGTTCATCTGGCAATACAAATAATATATTATATCGCCATTATGCATTTATTTAGACGCTAGGACTATACTTATGAGTAATTTTGAATAAGTCTTCGAGTATAATGCGTATGTTTTGTCCTGTTTATGATAATTTCTTGCGAAACCGGTCGTGTGATATGTGATGATGATGGTATGCTAATATAATCGGTGTGCTTTGGAGAGACGTTGGCCTTGGAGCTGTAATTTGAGGTTATTGTTTTACTTTTGGAGATGATTTGCCCGACATGGCCAATCATTGAGTGGCATGTTAAGACTTCGATGATTTTTACTTGACACATCGCTTGCTGAGGGTTGGTTTGTACTATGTCCACCAAAACTCGTATTGAGAAAACGAGGTTTGAAGTTTAAAAAATATATATTTTTCTCTCCTTTACCCTCTATCTAATTGTTATAAATAATAATATAAAATACGAGGGTATCTACCTATAAGTAAAAGAACAACACAATTGGTTGAGTTTTTATTTGAATAAAAGCGTAATCAAGAACGTAAAAGTACACTTTTTTTAAACAAAATAACAAGCAAGAGCAGACCCCCTAAATATGATATTGGCAGGGCTTATTCATTTCCACAGGTTTATATATATAAAATGTATAAATGTATTAATTTTCTAGAAATATTTATTTAAATTTATTATCATTCGCCTAGCCCGATCAAGCCGTGCGCATCGACGTCCGCTCCCCTCGCGTTTGGCACGTCACTGGTATTTCAAAATACTGACTGAAATATTTCATGCACGACTATGAGAGAAAAAAAGTCCGCGCGCACCGCTCTCTCTTGCTTCTACAATGTGATACAGCCCGTTCGCCTTGCAAGCAACGCATTTCACTTTTCGTAACGCAGTAATTTCCGCATTCGCCAGTTTTCCCCTTAAGATGAAACCCGGTGGTGGAGAAATTCGAAAAATAGATTTTACTAAATTGTTGCTGTCACTGTTGCTCCTACTCCATCGGATATCGAGCGAAAGGGACAATGCACCTCGGGCTACTAATACCTAACTAAAATCGAGGTTTATTATTCCCCACTTTTCTCCTCCAAAGGTGGACTGATTTTCAATTTTTTTTTACCAACTACATAAGAAAAAACTATTCTATGGCTGTAGGTTTTGTTTTTTTTTAAACATTGACTATTTTGTATACTGAACGTCTTTTGGCGGCGTTTAAACCAGTCAATTTTATTGATTTTTGGAAGGTCATAACTTCTATAAAAAGTAACTTATCAAAAAATCAAAGAGTACCGACACGGTAGTAGTTGGTATCTATTTTATGTAAACACAATATTTTCTCTAGGGTTAAAATCCAGAGACGTAAATAGGGAATACGTTTGTATGGAAAAATCACCGCCGGGTATCCCCTGAAGTCAAGCGTGCCTAAAGAAGTATTTACTTCAAAAACCCACAATCAACCATATTATTCAAACCAACACAACAATGAGGCAGTCACAACCTTTTTTAATATAAAGTAATGAAAATAATCGCGCAATCATTCAATTCCCTGATGAGAATGTGACGTGGAATCAGGAGCATTTAATAAAGCAGTTGACACACTAATTAACTGTTTTTATTAAGATAAATTCAATGGAATTACGACACTCCTGATCGAATTATATCACTTGCTGAAATGCCGACTGGATTTCTATCTTTGAATGTAAGCAGTTAATGTTACAATTAAATTCTCAGTCGACTGCAACTGATTAAAAGTTGTAAACAAGTTGGCAAACGACATTGCTTTTTTATCTTGCTTCCTCTACAAGAAGTGACAAATAGGTAGCGTATCATTCATTCAATTATTATATAAACAAAAACACACTTATTAAAATAAATATTTTTAAATAAAATGTTACCAAAACCTCTTTGGAAAAATGCTAAGAAAAAGATAGTTTATTTTATTATAGGTTTTACTAACATAAATTAACTTTTAAAAATATGATGTGTGTAGGGGCTATTTCCTTTCAGTAATATGTTTGTAAAATAAAGGTTGTCGATAATTATGTTATGGAAGATATTAATCATATTTTTTTAAAGTTTGATTACAAAAAAATCTTCTTCTTTCTTATGGTGGGGAATCAGAGGGGAGACGTCTAGGTATGCGAGCCAGCCTGTGGACCTCATCAATCCCGCAACGGAATGAATGGAGCGGGCAGCGTTGACCACATGGTGGTCTATACCGCAGGGCATTCACACATCACCGACTCTTTAAGGCACCATATCTATGCATTATGTGGGCACAGCGGCTAAGAGAGCACCTTATCTTATTGATGGCGGTTCAGAGTTTACGAAGCAATGATAGCATTTCTCTCGTTGGCCGATTTCCACTCAAGTTTCCACCTATTTTCTGGATTGAGAGGTGGAAACTTGAGTGGTAAGCCTCTCTCCTTCCTTCCGTACGGGTTTTCGGGACTTCAAGGTATTGCGTTTTTTGAAGCGCCGTCTTGTATTCTTCCGTCAGTGTTGCAATCTATTGCCTGATCTTTGGGGGGATTATGTTTGCAAGTACGAGGAGCCCAGGGAGAGAAGTAGATTTTAAAGTCCCGTGCACAGTATTCAGTTGTTGAGAAAACCGGGGCAACGAATGCCGTTCTGAGCGTGTTAACGTTGCATCCCCAGCAAGTTCCAGTTACTGACTAAAGTCAACAAGCTAGCTGATAGGCTTGTTGAAAAAGTATCGATATATCGATATTTTCAATGAAATATATCGATATTTTTAGCCGATATATGTTGAACCGATATATCGATATATTGATATAAAATATCCAATATCGAAAATTGTATCAAAATCGATATTTTTTCAATTTCGGGGGGGGAGGCGCCTGATTAAAATAATGTACATTGTGTAAATATACACTTTCATTTTTACACATTGTGTATATGAACACTTTAATTTTAAAAACGTACAATCTAAACATTTGACCGATATATCGATATATCGATTTTTTTTCCTCGATATATCGACGTTGATATTGATATTTTAATAAATATCGATATATCGATACTTTTTTCCACTTTCGACATCCCTACTAGCTGACCTAATAAGGCCTTACCCTGTTTGTTTCTGTTGCCATGTATAGCCAATAGTTCAAGCTCTTGTCAAAAGTAACCCCAAGTTAGCGGTGAAGGGGGTTATAGGAAATATTTTTTTCCATCAAACAATGATTTTGAAATATAGAAATAAACTAGAGATCTGCAAAGTATCAGAAAATAAGATATCCTTATTCGAACACAAAACGAAATGCTGCTCTCTAAACAAAGTTAGATCTTACCAACAAATTAATTGCCTACACCGTAATGTCATCAGGACCTTTTAAGTGCAGTTAAATCAACTTGGAATAATAGTTATTTATCATTCAAGGCATTTCCTATGTTTAACCATGAAGACCATGGTATTTCCGAATGAGCATCGCGACGCATTTCTCAACTTTCCCAATGTGAAGATCCCGTAATTCCCGCCTAATTTGCAGTCACGTGAACGGCGATTAAGAGGCTAGACTTTGAACCACACGCGGAACACCCGCGTCTGTCATTCTGTCCCGCTCACAATAAGCTCACGCACACTTACAATACATGCGAATGCGAAATGTGCGAATGAGACAATGCTCAAATTTACCTACAGAAATCGCTCGAAAAGGGGTTTATGGAGAATACACTTTTCTACACCGAAACTTTCACGAAATTGAAATTTTAAAAAATATTTATTTTTTAGAAAGAAGAAGCTACGCCGCTAGCTTTTCATAATTTTATAATTCTTTATGAGAGTTGAGTTAGCAGCACTTTTTCCTTAAATAATATTTTTTGATAAATCGTACATGTTTGACAGTAAATTTTTACGTTAATACGAAACGCATCGAAAATTAGAAAACATACCGACATAGTTTTTACCCTCTAGAAGGCAGTATAAAAAAAATATATTCATTTTGTGCAATTTTCGATGTAGAAAAGTGTTTTTTCCCGGGTGTCCTTTTTGTATGGGCCGAAAAGCGAAATCTATCATCTTAAGTGGGTGGTGTGTGTAGGGCCAGCACCGTCCCGACCCGGCCCTATGCCGCTAAACACAGCCAGCACTGAGCACAGAGCACTGCTGTCGCCGGTCGCGGAGCCGGGGACTGAGGGATAGTGTGCCACTTGTTGCCGGTTGCCGCCACCAATACACCACTTGATAAATCGCATCGGCCCAACCACCCAAGACCGCCGACGCCTCAGCTCGGCGTACCACGCACAACCGTTATTGTTATTAATTTAATATTTATGTGCGTATCAAATCGCGTGATGCGTGTAAGATCATTATTATTCTGGTTTAATGGGACGTTGTGACTTGCCAGCATGTGTTGCCAGATTGTTCTGATTAAGTTGCCATCGAGATTTCGGATGTAAGTGCACCGAAATGGACGAGAAGATTTTCTCACGATCTTAAAATAATGTAGGTACTCTTTTCTATAAATGTTCCTACGCGGAGAAAAATGTTGTTCGTAAAAACGATCTTTTTAATAGTAAAAACGGTTAAAAACAGGACTGAAGTTCTTCCGAACAAATTAACAAGGTTTCAATGTTTATTGGCGGGAACATGTAAGAATAATTTGTTGGTTTACGTAATTTCGTACGTATACTAACAAATTATTCTTACATTTTCCCGCCAATTAAAATTGAAACACTGTTAATTTGTTCGTAAGAACTTCAGCCCGTTTTTACGATTTAAATGATCGTTTTTTTTCGAATAACATTTTTCTCCGTGTACGTCTGTAGATTCAGGCTGAAATACTTAAAGTAACTGTGAACAAGAAATTGAACAATAATCTAATGAAAATAAATCATTTATATACACCACTATTTAATCAAAATTATCGACATGTTTCCAAACCAATGGTTTCATCGTCAGGATAAACTTACGAACAAAACTTATTATCTTGATGAAGAAACCATTGATTAAGAGACATGTCGATATTTTTGATTAAATAGTGGTGTATACAAAATAATTAATTTCCACTAAATTTAAACGACGACATAAAGCGAATTTGCCATTATTGAAGTAATCATTTACTTTTTACACAATATAATAATATATGGTGACCGGTCTACTCAGTAAAAACTATTTAACTGTATGAATATTGAGTACAAACTTTTCCTCACATGATAATTCCTCACATGATAAATTATCATGTCTCGAAGCGTCGAAAACTGATAATTGGGATTTTTAACCTTAGTTTAGGTTAGGGTAGGTTGGGTTAGGTTAGGTTAGGTTAGGTTAGATTAGGTTAGGTGAGGGGGTGGGGGGGAGGCGGGGAAATGGAAGGGTAGGTTAATGTGAGTTATGATGTGATGAATTATCATGTAAGGAAGTTTCGTGACTGAATAAATTTACTATGGGAATTCAGATGCTGAGATCTCATAGTCCGATTAGACTTGGAACCATAATATATCTACGAGTATTATTATGTAAAGCATCATTGACTGATCGCACAAGTTACACATATTTAAAGTGAATCTACACTGCAGGTATATGCCATTAGTAATAATTGGTTGAGAGTATTATTATATAATTTAATTTAATTTACATCACATTAATTGAATCAATCAAATAATAATGCAACACGTTAGAAGTATGTAAGTATATTTTTAACTAACGTCTATTGTAACTCATGACTACACCTTTATTAAAACACGACAGAACTACTCCTTGTCGTGTTTTAATAAAGGCGATGAAAACAATTATGTAATAAGTGTTAAGACCCATTGACGACTGACGTGAAGAACTGTGAACAAAATTTACTGCTATAATTGCTGGGCAATAAAATCCCAGCCCATTAATCTGTTCATTTCGAATCACGCGTTTTTTTAAACAATGTGTTCCTAGCTCCCTAGCACACTCGATCGAAAAGGATCGATAGGATAACTGTCGGAAGAATTATGGCTGGACACCCAGGTGGAAAGAGAAAAGTGGGAAGATCCAGACTGAGGTGGGAAGACGAAGTAAGAGGGGATGCAGCACGGCTTCTCCAGATAACAAACTGGAAGTCAGCCGCTGAGGAAAGGAGGAGTTGGAGGCGAATGTTGCGGGAGGCCAAAGCTCGATATGGTCTGTAGCGCCATCGAAGAAGAAGAAGAAGATATATAACGAGTAATTCAAATCAAAGATGCTTAGATGGTTTGGGTATGTTGAGCGAATGAATTGTTTATTGTTTATTGTTTCTTCTTCACATTTTAGTTATAACAGTTTACGATACAATTTCTAACCTCACTAGGACAAGCCTGTGTTGAGGTTAACAATTATTTACTTAAAGTAACAAAATAACACAAAAGAAAAAACAAAAATAATACTTCAAAGTTAGAAGTGTAAAAACAATAATTTTTGACGCGAATGTGAATGGTAGAAGTTTCTCATCGTTTCTCAACGTACAAACAACAGTTAATGTCGAATATATTAAGGACACTTAGTCATTGTGAACTGTCACTTATTCATTATTTTTTTAATTGATAAACTAACCTACTAACTATAAGCCACCTAAAGGGATAGTTAGCACTTACAATGCCTTTCTCATATAAAAATAAAGTTGTTCGCAGATGAAAAAAATTAATAATCAATCATTGTTGAATGAAACACTAGTACCTATATATTGAATCATTTGGCGGGTAAGAGATAACGCCGTAGCTTAGTGAATAGAGCTCCTGACCGGCAATCAGAGGGGCGCGGGTTCGAGTCTCGTCGGCGGCATGTATCTTTTCTCGGGAGGTTTTTTCAATTTGGATGAGTGTTTCAAGATAATAATTATTGCTTATAATAATTGTCATTTATTCGTTTGCGACCTGCTGTCATGCTAGGGAACAATGAGAAGTTACCGATTGTTAGCCTATCAATCCTTATCGATCGAGTGTGCTAGGAGGCCTGATGTATTATAGTAACGTGACGTACTAACCATTTTCACATTGAAAACGGTTTGGTATCATAAAATTCGACGTTGCATTTGAAAATTGGTCTTTTCATTGATGTTGTAACAATTGTTCCGGACTGGGCTGTTGTAACTCAAACTTCAGAGACCGCACTAATAAAATTAACAAACTGTACAATACGTTGATATATGTACTTTATTCGTTCTAAATGAAATTTCAAGGTGAAATCTTAATCATTTTAATTATTTTAAGCGTAATAAATAAAGATAAATAATTATTGATAAATATGTCTTAACTTTTTAAATCAAACGAAGATGAGTTACAATTTTTTTCAATGTGAGTCGATAAATTTTTAAATATTGTGTAATTTAAAACTGATCACAATTTTATTTTTATTTTTTGAATGCTGTTACATATTACTTAAATTAATTACTTGATAACTTTCCAGCCGTTCAATATCTTACAGATTTTGTACAACTTCTGCACAAAGAAGCCGTGGATTGGCAATTTGAACAAGGGGTAGAAAATATATTTTTTATTTCAGGTCTTACCTCTTCGGTTAAAAAACACGTGAAGTTATGCGACTTTAATTGATAAATTAAAATCCACTTTAATTTCCTCCATTTATAATATTTTAATAGTCACTATATCTCTATTATACTAATTACTTCATAAAACACTGTGAAAATCACAGAAGAAAAATATGTATTAAACCTCCTAGACTAACTAACAAAAGTTGTTTGAATAATAGCAATATATAGAAATGTTTTTGAAGTAAATACTTCTTTACGCATGCTTGACTTGAGGGATAAACTGGCGAATGCGTTACGGAAATTACAGCGTTACGAAAAGTGAAATGCGTTGCGAGACGAGAGGGCTGTATCACATTGTAGAATCAAGAGAGAGAAGTGCGCGCGCACATTTTCTTTCTTTCTTCCTCTATAACCAGTTAATAAAAAAAAAATCAGTATTTTAAAATACCAGTGAAACGCCAAACGAATGATAATAAATTTAAATAAATATTTGTAAAAAATTAATATTTGTATCTATATATTTTATACACTTATATATAGATGGAGCTAAAGAAGAATTTACTTCAGTCGTGTGATCTAAAGCACACTCGTATTTTTTTTAAACTTCTTTTTTAAATAATTTCGACAAATAACTCTGTTACTGACCCACTAATGGGAAATAAATCAATCTAAACATGATAAGTACACAGTGAACCTTTAAAACTGGTTACGTGTAGAAAACCGAGTGAAAACGAGTTTTACATATTCGGTAATAATTAATAATAATTGGTATTGCTGCTTGTTCACAAGAAATGTAAGCCCATAATTTGTGAAAATGTTCGACAATTTACAACCAAAACTTATTCTAAACGTCATCCTTTTGAGCGGCAAAACTATTTCGTAAAAGCTGTTTACGTAATGTAAAGACTATACTATCCATTATTGTTCGCATATTTTGGTACACCATAGATAATCCCTTTCTTTCCTTCGTCGCCGATAAAGATACGAAGAGGTATTGTATTTTGTACAAATAATTTTTAAAAAATAATTATTTACTTCTGAAAACATTTAATTCGCAATAATAAATATTGAGGTCAATAATCGAGTTAAAAAATATTCTATCTTTTAAGTTGGACCAAAAACACAGTAAGCTAAATTTCGTCAAAATCGGTTTACCTCGGTCGAACATTGTAACACGAGATTTTTATACATAAAGACTAGCTGACCCGCCCACGCATTGTTGTGGCTAAAGAAACACAACGCCATCTAATTGATGGTTACCTATTACAATATTTATTCTTTATTTATAAAGTAATTTGCGCTATACATTAAAAAGTATACCGCAGTTTTGTGATGTTTCACTTAAAGTGCGCTTAACTATAAAAAATTTAAATAATCCCACAGTGCTTTCGAGCACGTACGAAATTACGTATTCCAACAAATTATTCTTACATGTTCCCGCCAATAAACATTGAAACCCTGTTAATTTGTTCGTAAGAACATCAGGCCCCTTTTTAACCGTTTTTACGAATAAAATGATCGTATTTTAGAATAACATTTTTAACAACAGAAACCATTTTTTGATTATCCAATAAATGGTTTCCGGCCTCCGGCTCTCCGTTACCCATCTATTTTTTAGTTAGCATTAAAATGATTCTAGATTTTTTTAGAAGATCCTTGTTTCGACTTATCACTCTCTCTGGGCAATATAATTTTACTCTGAACTATATTTTAAAAAGTTTTTTTTATTATTGTGCTTGTAGTTTTAAAATGATTATATATTTTTTTTAGAAGATCCTTTTTTCAATTTATCACTCTCTGGGCAATATAATTTTACTCTGAACTATATTTTAAAAAGTTTTTTATTATTGTGTGATATGCCCAAATATAATCCCCAGAAATTTTCGATAAACTACCAAAAAATGCAATAATTTAAAACTTCAATACCTACATCTAAAATAGGTCGCGAAGCCAACCCTTAAAATTGATTTTTCAGTTAAAGATTAAAAATACTTATGTGAAACTCACTGTCTAAATAATTTATTGTCTTGTTTTTCGGATCAAAAGAAAAGTACGCCAATTAAATCAATTAATCGACGACATTTTTACACTTCATTTAGTATCCACGGGCCATCGAATTAATTATTTCGTATTCACTCAATAGTAATTATTGTTAATTGAAGGCGAGCTTTAAAATCAGGGAGGCAGCGAAGAATTGGGCTGCGCGGGCGGGTTGAGAAATTGTAAATAAAATTAATAATAAACTATCCTATCTAACGCAAGTTGATTTAGTTTCTTAACTTAGTAAGTTATTTTATCACAAATGTATTCTATTCTATCAGAAAAGTAATGTAAAAAATTGAACTTGTGGGCTAAAGAGCCTAATTCTTCTTATTTTTTTTTACATTTATTTTACTCCACACAAGAGGCCTTGAGGAAAATAATTTCCCTCAGGGCCTATGTCATCTTTGAGGATGCTTTGTGTGTATTGTTTTTTGAGGAGAGAAAGGAGTGGACATGTGTATTGAAGAGCCAAATCGTTCTACTCAAATTCGTCAATAGTGTGCAAATGGCGGGTATTTGGCGTGTTTTTCTGTCTATGCACCGGTACCGAATGGATCAAAAACGCTAGTTCGCATCTTCCCTTGAAATACCGGTAGAACGATGACAGCATTCCCACCTGAAGACTGTGCTCTAAAGACTACAATCCTTTTTATATCCCGTTTCTGCACAGAGTCAATTTCGAAATCTATCTTAAGTCAGTGATGAAAATTTTCCTTAGGGATCTTTATTTCACAAATCATCTATTTATACATTATTTGTATTGGACATACGATAACATTAAAAAGAACCATAAGCTTACGACTTTAATCCCTAAGCTTTGCATCATTACGAGAGCGTTAATCACCGCATTTGCAATATTTCACAACTTATCCTCTATTCCTGCCACTATATGCGCTTCAATAATGTGTACCAGTATGACATTGTGTCCCGCGAGTATTTGCGATATTTCAGCCAGTTATATATATATATATGCATTATTTTTAGTAACTCTACTGGACGTCCTATCTAGTGATTGTACATCGATAGGGAGTCTGTTTGGTTTCCTGTATTGCAGCGAACAACGCACATAATTACACTGCTACTCTTTTCGAGAGAGACAAATATTCAGAGGATTTCCCATGTTGAATGTTGACGCCTTGCATCGGCAGACTTAAACTGGTTTCAATAGACCTTTTTTCCTGGAGTTATTAGTTACTTATTTTTTGGACAATTTTCTGGTGTTATTATAATTTAAATTCAAACGACTGAATACTGCAGTATCTACGGCGTAGATAAGATATATTTTAGAAAATTTAATTCATTAGGCAAATTAATTCTGATATGACTATATTGTTTTATTTATATTAACACTAGCTGATCCTCCAAAGCGTTGCTGTAGCTAACGAAACACAACGCCATCTACTAGATGGTTACCTAACCTAGATAACCAAGTATTGTGTCAATAAATTAACTCACACCGCCATCTCTTAGAAACTTATGGAACTTACAAATAATTTTAAAACATTGTTCCATAAGAAACATTTAATTCGCAATAATAAATATTGAGGTCAATAATCGAGATGAAAACTGTCCCACCTTTTAAGTTGGACACAGTAAGCCAAATTTCATCAAAATCGGTTAAGTAGTTTCGGAGTTTATCTTGGACGAACATCGTGACGCAAGATTTTTATGAAATAAAAATATTCCTATATGGGCTTTTACAAACAAGTGACTACGTGATAATTACGTGGAACAGGAATCATGAGGTAAAATATGCTAATTAAATTATATATAGAACCCATGCAAAAGAATAGTAGGTATTATGTTATGATGGCCTACTTGTGACTATATTCCGTGCAGTTGAAAATATAATCTATTTCTGAGATAGTATTGCCAAATGCAAACTATCTATTGACTTAACTCTTTGGGTACTTTTCAATTCTTCTACACCGAATACTGTTTTCGCGACGCGTGCCTTATAAATTCTTCTCCCAGTTTATTAAGTTGGAGTATTTAACCTTTTTTGGGTAACTACTCATCAAGTAACGTAATCAAATGATTAACTTGGTATATAAACATTGATATTTATCATTATTTCAGGTGATGAAACAGAAAATATACGCCACTCACTACACTAATCGACAGTTTTTTTTATAGAAGGCCCTGCGAAAAACCATTTCCTTCAGGTCCTAAGTCATCTTTGGGGATGCTGTGTAGTGGGTATTTTAGGAAAAGGAAGGAGAAGAAAAGAAAAAAAAAGGTTCGAGGGAAGGGTAGGAATCTAAGGGTCAGTGTGTCCAGAAGTGACGGACGTATGAATCCACTTCTCCCACTGCGGTGCAAGGAGGTGGGTCGACAGAGTCCGGCTGGAGAGGTCTAGGTTGGATCTTCTCAACCAGTATCTCCGGCCCGTCACGCAGTAGGTGGGCATCCGCCGCCAAGACCTAGACAAATCTCACCCCATAATCCGGACACACACAAGTCATTTGGAGTGGCCTATGGCGGGGGTGTTGGTTATCCAATAAATATTTACTTAGAGGTGGTGAAATACCCCAGTAATTCCGCAACTTACGAGCAGTATACGAGTAAGCTGTGCAACAGTTCCGTCGGTAGCGTATAATGGTACCTACGCGGTATCAAATGGCAGACACCCCCCGGGGTGGGTTGGCATTTGATTGTGGGGCACAATTAGACAATGTATCGCCGTCTAATTGAGGTAATGATCTCTGAATTATGTTTACCAGTTTTCCCTATTAATGAGCGAATGTTGTGCAAACATGTTACACTCGACATTGATATTAACCCTCCATAGCCATAGAGATTGCGGCGGTAGTGGAATAAAATATTATGTTCTTCATAATACTCTTATAATGAAGTTTGTTACACATCGCACATCCTGTATAAAAGGGTCGTAAGTCATCATCAAGATCATCATCTTCTTCCCCGTGTCCTATTCGGGTCGGGGACCCACTGCATCGACAAGGCTCCTCCATACGTCCCTCTCTTGCGCTGATTGTTCGGCCTCCGTCCATGGCAGACCCATCCTCTCCTCACACAGTTTCTAAAGTTGCCTCGCCCAACTGTATCTGGGGCGGCCCACTGGACGTCTGCCCTCTGCAATCGCACTCAGTATCTTCCTCGGAATTCATGTCATCAGACAGGGTCGTAAGTCAAAAAAGTTAATTTTACAAGAGACCGAAAACAACTGATGATTGATGAAACAAGCGGTCCAAAAGAGACACTAGCGACATCTCGCGGAGATAAAGTGATCTAACTTAATTATAGTTTTCGTGGAGCATAGATAATCACAATCACTATACTATTCAGAGATGAAATTAAAATTTAATAAAACAAAAAAAGTGCGCGATATGTGTTTGAAATGTTCTTAACATTAAAAATGTCGGCAATAGATAATTTACAATAATTTTAAATGGGTGCGCAAAAATTTTGAGCTTTGTAAATTTTACTAATATTAATTAATAATAAGACTGGTTTTTATATAACCATTTATTTATTTATTTTAATATCAAATTAATATCACCTAAGTTACCCCTATGGTGGAGAAATATAAAAATAGATTTTACTAAATTGTTGCTGTCACTCTTGCTCTTACTCCACCGGATATTGAGCGAAAGGGACAATGCACCTCGGGCTACTAATTCCAACTAAAATCGAGGTTTTGTATTCCTTCAATTTTTTTTACCAACTACATAAGAAAAAACTATTCTATGTCTGTACGTTTTGCTTCTTTAAAAAAACATTGTCTAGTTTGTATACTGAACGTCTTTTGGCGGTGTTTAAACCAGTCAATTTTATTGATTTTTGGAAGGTCATAACTTCTATAAAAAGTAACTTATCAACAAAAATCACAAAGTACCGACAAGCTAGTAGTTGATATCTATTGTATGTAAAAACATATTTTCTCTATGGTTACAATCCAGAGAGATAAATAGGGAATACGTTTGTATGGAAAAATCAGCGCCGGGTATCCCCATAATAACGGCATTATTTGAAAAAGTGTAAGTTCTAATTTTCGATTGCTTTTGTACATGCCTAATTTTGTGAGTCATGTACCTACTGAAATGTTTTATAAAAGTATCCCTATTAATAGTTACTCCTGTCATTCCCTGCTGAGGTGACTGGTCCAGTCATCCAGTGTTGCACTCGCGGTTCACGTAATTATAGTCTACTTAGCACAGCAGCAAGCTGGATGCCCGCTGTACTCTTGATTATTTACGGTGTCACCACCGGGTTATATTCCCTATGGTCTATTCTCAGCGATTTCATATAATTTTAAAGGTTTTTCCACAAATGTGTAATGTTTCAACCTTCCATTCTTAGAATATCATAATGATTTGGGTGGAAAACAATTGGCTTAAAAAAATCATGAAATGATTGAACTGAAATTGACTGAAATCCAAAAAAATATATTAAATACTTATATCATATTACTCATGACGCCACTTCATAAAGACTTTTATTGAGTATGACCAAAATGATAATATCTTTACTTTTGACATTTTAAAATGATCGAATTTAGCTTTTACACATTTTAATGAAAATTTAAAACACACTTTAAAATAAAATAAAACAACTTTGAAAAAATAACTATTTAAATACGTATATGTTTCTAAATCGAAGGTTTGATAATTTTGATTTAAAATAGTGTGTAACTAACGTTTTTGATACTGAAATATGTTGTATGTCACCTGTCAGGTGACGAATTGGATTATCCATTGTGAGACCATCTTGAGAAATAACAAATTTCTAAAAATATATGACTTATATTAATAATGATACCATTATTTCATATATATATATATCAGTTTGGGACCTGTGAGATTGCACTTGACTATAAATTTTAAAAATAACCTATTATTATTGAAGTAAAACTTCTTTACGCACGCTTGACTTGGGGAGGAACCTGGCGAATGCATGACGAGAGCGTTACGAAAAGTGTTATCGGGCGAGGCGAACGGAAGTTGAGAGGGAGACATAAGTTAGTGAAGATAGAAAGAGAGAGAGAGTTACGTTTCATATAGTACTGTAGGGGCAAGAGAGAGAGGTGCGAGCACACATTTTCTTTCTCTCATAGCCTGTTACGTTTCGTATATCTAAGATACAGTGCAGGCTTATTATCTGTATCACACTGTAGGAGCAAGAGAGAGCAGTGCGCGCGCACAAGTGTTGCTTCAGTCGTGTGGTCTAAAGCACACTCGTAATTTTTTTTATTTAAAGTTAAGAAACATTACTATGTTTATGGTAAAGAAATTCTTACATTGTACAAACTATTAACTTTTTCTTACATTACTTGAGATTGTTTCGTGTATACTTGTCTGATGATTCTGCCTAGATAATAACTCTGTACAACAATGTTTTATTTACATTAGCTGACAGTGATAATGATAAATAATATGTAATCAGACGTTGGTATGTAACATGTACCTAGATGAGTTCATTCGTTGACTTTTCATTCAAGCAACCGACTTTTACTTTGCCATACACTCTGTCAGGACTTAATTTATTGGTCTGTGGTGAACATCAAGGTATAAAAGATTTAACAAAGATTCAATAAAGAGAATATTAAAAAAAAAAATTACAGGAAACGTAGAAAAAACAGCCAAATAAAGTTTCGTTGGTTTTTCTTAATGAAATTACTAAAATGTTTTATAACAAACTTATTTTTAAAAGATTCGAATCATAATTTTTATCATTAAATATAAATTGTTAAGAAAATATGTCAACAGTAATGTACGATTAAGTTTTACCAACTTTTATTAATACACCAAAAAAATCATCACGAAGAAGTACAATATGATTAAATTAAAAAAGTCCCAGAGATATGTCGTAAGTACGTCATCGACAATCGTCCTCATCCTTTTCACATGCCTTGTATGAAAACGCAACAAGACAGAAGCAACTAGAACGATGGTGTCACATACGACCTCTCTCCGGGATTACTATAGTTGGATAGTAACTCTCTGCTTACATTGGTTTTTTTAAATATTCTAAAGAAAGCAAGTTTTTCATAATTTATATTCAAAGTTAATAACATGCTAAAATAATTAAGTATTTTTAACAAAAAAGCTTTTTGCTTAAACATTTTCGGCCATTGGTTGGAATTAAACGTATTTTTGTGAAAGCACGAAACGCACTCTACTGCATCGGGGATTATGGTTCCGGTTCCGAAAATTTAACCCAAACCGTGTAACATTCATGGTTTCATTTTTCATTTCCAAAGGTAATGAGATACGTATTTTTTATTAATTTTCATAATTAAGGATTTTTTTAATCCAGGAAAATCATTTTGGCAAAATCGACAAATGGTTTTGGAAGATATGATATTCATAAAATATCAACATTTTATTATGGAAATCGAAAAAGCCTCAGCGAGTTACTGCCAAATAAAGATAAAAAATCAAAGATAATTAGTAAACAAATAAAATAAACCACGGTCCCACATTTAATTTGTTTCGTTTCCTCGTCCCCTTACCCCCCCCCCCCCCCCCCTCCCCTTCCTATAATAATTTGTCTAAATTTTTTGTATATGTATGTCATTCCACCATTGTATTGTTTTCTTATACAGATTGGAGCCATAAAGGATTGCGAATTTGAAAAATCAAAAAAAAAAACTAATGGTTTTATTGACATAAAAAACTTTTATTACATTAAAAAAACATGGGAAATTTATTTTGTAAAAATTTGTAAACGAGATGTTCCCGGGAAAACTTATATCGCACCAAAGGGATATTTCATGGCCTCCTGAGTGTTTGCGCGTCGATATGGGTCACACCTTAATGATGTAATTTTTACAAAATAAATTTCCCAAGTTTTTATTACTCTAATAAAAAAAAATTATGTCAATATGACCATTAGTTTTTTTTGTGATTTTTCAAATTCGCTATCCTTCACGATTAGTTAATAGTAAGCATGGCTTGAGATAAGCGAAATCTGTTTGGCTCTCATGAATTAATTCTATAAATCAGTGATGTATCACAAGTGTGTTTTTTTTTAAATAATATAATTAAAGATGAGATAATAGTGTTATTATCCCAGAATGAGAATAGGTGTACATTGGGCGCCTCGCCAAGAGCATAAGCGGTCAATCCGAGCACTCGGGAATATTGATACAAGAATCTTTACACTTACCTCAAATCCAGTTTAAAATATCAAATGGCATCACACTTTCCGATCGGTGGTTCAGATTCGGGGAAGAACGCTGATTAAGCAATTTGGTTTGCAATGCGTTGCTTGACCCATACTACGTTTGTTTCAGTAGCAGATAACATAAATACTATCGGTTTTCTGATCTGATTACTGAACAAACGATCTATTTAACCGGCAAGATGTAAAAAATTGTTCATGATATAAAAGCTTATAATTTTGAGATTATATTTTGGCGGTCCAGTTACAAAACCTTTCACTGTTCGGATTCGGATCGCGGTCTGCCTATTGCAGCCCACTGTTCTAAAGCCAACGTTTCGTACAAATTTCTAGTGTCCGTCATCAGGGCAGATGTGTTTTGTATCGATACTATGTAAGTTTGTTCGTTTATCGCTAAGCCTCGTTAAAGTGAATTCCTCCGATCGCTTCTTGGAAATAATACCCTTCAATTCCTGTTATCACTGTGGAATGTAAGCTTGTCTTCCATGTTGATGATAATCGGGTGCTAGAAATTTCAATCGCCTCCTTGCAAACTCGTGTTGTGAATTTCACACCATCCCAGTGCTCAATGTACAAATTTAAATGAAGGCTAATTTGGTCAGTTTTCAGATTTCAGACATCCTTTTGTCAAAATCTGTTTTGGAGTAAATATATCTTGCTTCATTTTGAGGACATAATTGTTTTTACGTTTCTTTTCAGTGACATACATTTAGATCAGGTGTGAACTTAACGCCACCATACTGACACCCTTATTATGATGATGAAGAACACAAAATATTCATTTTTATGGGATTTAAGTACATTGTAACCTAAAAACCCAGCATTGGATGATAGGTGCAAAGCGATCACAACCGGCAATATTTTTTGTTAGCCAATAAATAGCGTGGTAAAATATAATTCTCGTATTAGTCTAACCGTGTATCAGAAAGCTGTCATTAACACCCTCCAATGCCCATACCGTTGTTCAGATTTAATTCAAAATGATGACTCCTATTTTTAATGAGATGGAAGCACAGAATTTCACTACCATTTTCAGTAGATCATATTTCAATTATTATTAAAATTACTAGGTCTGGCGCTGGCAACAATTATTGCAAATATGCATTTGAATTTTAGTATTAAAAATTACGCCGTGTTAAATTTTGGACATCTGTTGGAACACTGCAGTAGTTTAAGCAAATCACAATGAAAAAATACTTCCGTGTAGTTGAAGAATAAATAACACCACCCGTACGGTGCAATTTCACATTATCTCACTTGTCTAGACTTACTTACGTGAGTACCTTTTATAAGTAATTTAGAAACTTTTTTACAAACTGATACTCTCAGTATCGCCCTGATGACAGACCACCAGTCCGAATCGAAACGTCACTTGAAATGGCTTTAGCCGTATTTGGTGACCAGATCTGAATAGCCAGTTACTTAGCAAACTTTCTCTACACCATCTTATTCTACTTCCTTTGGCACCACAACATATCTACCCAGAGTTGCACGAGACATAAAATTTAGGTATCTAAATACCGTTATCTACAAAAGTACTCATTTTAGTTGTCTGTGCGTCTTGCGTATAACAGAGGTTCAATATACTCAATTAGTTTGAAATTAAGGAACAGCGTCGTGCGAACTTTTGCGGGATAAAAAGGTAGAATCCAACAAGGCCACCATCTTGAACCGGAATCGGAACATAACAAAGAAATTTATATAAATATAGGCGAAATGCGATACACTTGAGTTAAAAAACATAGGATTGAAATGTAATAAAAATAAATCAAATTTATTAATTAAATATTTTCTGTATAGATTTACAGTATTAATTTAAAAAATAAGAAATTGGCCTGATAATATGGCCTAAGGTTGTAATAATCTCCCGCATGTAGAGCGACTACAAAAAGCTATAAAATAAAATAGTACTCAAACGCTCTTGGGGAGATATTTTAAGAAAATAACAATTGAAAAGTGTCTCTGTTTCAATCTATCAGCAGTATGCTATATGTTAAGTAATTGTGCATAACGAGTCTTGTGCACATACGACAAACGTACATAATACAAATGTTTTTGAAATAGATACTTCTTTATGCACGCTTGACTTGAGAGGTAAACTGGCTGATGTGTAACGAAAAGTGAAATGGGTTGCGAGGCGAACGGCTCACTGTAGAAGTAAGAGAGAGCAGTGCGCGCCCACATTTTCTTTCGCTCTTCCTCTCATAGCCAGTGCATGAAATATTTCAGTCCGTATTTTGAAATACTAGTGACGCGCCAAACGCGTCGTGGAGCGGATGCGGACGGCTTGATCGGGCGAGGCGAATGATAATAAATTTAAATAAATATTTGTAGAAAATTAATTTTTATATATATAAACATATATATGGACATACATATAGACGGAGCTAAAGAAGTATTTACTTCAGTCGTGTGGTTTAAAGCTCACTCGTTTTTTTTTTTATTCACAAAGTTTTATTATCACAGCTACTTGTTAAGTCCTAAATACTTAGCAGTTATATAAATTTAAAGGGAGTTCGTTTATATCGAAAGCCAGATTGGTTCAAAGTACAGGTACAAAGGTATGCACTAACTTCTGTTGTTTTCCTCGCGCTTCGGTAGTAGATCATCGGCCGGTGCAATCGATAGCTTCATTACGAAACTATCTGACACGGTCTACATTTGGTAGCTACAGCGGGCACCGTACCGGCCTGACTACTTCTACAGACCGTCTGCCTCTAGACTCATTATTTTCTTTATTAGTGTATTATGGACTTTATTACGGGCGTTTTGAATTTTGCACCGGACTAGGTAAAAGCCCGTGTTAAGGCCGTCTATAATCACGACGTAAACATTAATTTTTGTTATCTTTTATTATTTTTGCAGGGTTTATTGTTTTTTCGAGAGTTTTATTTTACAACTAGCTAAGTTCCCCTCGTTGTAAGGACTAGTTAGGTTAAAAGTAATAAAGTTGTATTAAAAAATGAGTTTGCTTTAGACCACACGACTGAAGCAAATACTTATTTAGCTCCATCGATATGTAAGTTCCCCTCGTTGTAAGGACTAGTTAGGTTAAAAGTAATAAATTTGTATTTAAAAAAACGAGTGTGCTGAAGTAAATACTTATTTAGCTCCATCTATATGTATGTCTTTATATGTTTATAAAATATATACATATATTAATTTTCTACAAATATTTATTTAAATTTATTATCATTCGCCTTGCCCGATCAAGCCGTGCGCATCGACTTCCGCTCCCCCCCTCGTTTGGCGCGTCACTGGTATTTCAAAATACTGACTGAAATATATCATGCACTGGCTGTGAGAGGAAGAAAATTTGCGCGGGCACCTCTCTCTCTTGCTTCTACAGTGAGCCCGTTCGCCTCGCAACGCATTTCAATTTCCGTTACACATTCGCCAGCTTACCCCATAAGTCAAGCGTGCGTAAAGAAGTATTTACTTCAAAAAGGACACTCTTCTTTATATATTTTACGATGTATCTACCCATGTAAAATATACATATTCAAATAACTTTTTAATTTTAAGTCCATTTATGCGCAAAAATAGGGATACCCGTGTTAAAAGTTCCTACGTGTAACCTACACTCCCTAAATGTTTAAAGTTTTGTAATAATTTTTTTTTTAAATACAATTTTGAAAGTATGTATGTTAAAATATTGAGAGGTTGGTAACGGGAATTACTACATTTGCACTAAGGATTCTTTGACTAGATGGCGCGAGTTACTCTCGGATCCCGGAATGGAGAATTTAAGACACGCGGCGGAGGTATGCGATACGATCTCGAATTCCCGAACTTTGATGTAAAGTGCCGGTTAACTGTAAAAACCGGACAATACCGCGTCGCTGACACCACCCAGTCAACGTACAACAGATTTAGGGCCGGTTGTTTCAGCGACCGTCAAATCAAAGCCGTCAAAGTACAAATCGTCAGGAAAAGCACAAATTTCAACATTTATCCGGTCTATATTAAGGGGATACCCGGCGGTGATTTTTTCATACAAATGTATTCCATATTTATCTCTCTGGATTTTAACACTAGAGAAAATATTGTTTTTACATAAAATAGATATCAACTACTAGCGTGTCGGTACTTTTTGTTTTTTTTTTTTTTTGATAAGTTAATTTTTATAGAAGTTATGACTTTCCAAAAATCAATAAAATTGACTGGTTTAAACGCCGTCAAAAGACGTTCAGTATACAAACTAGACAATGTTTTTTTTTAAAAAAAGCAAAACATACAGACATAGAATAGTTTTTTCTTATGTAGTTGGTAAAAAAAAAATTGAAAATCAGTCCACTTTTGGAGGAGAAAAGTGGGGAATACAAAACCTCGATTTTAGTTAGGTATTAGTAGCCCGAGGTGCATTGTCCCTTTCGCTCAATATCCGGTGGAGTAAGAAAAACAGTGACAGCAACAATTTTGTAAAATCTATTTTTCAAATTTCTCCACCACCGGGTTTCATCTTAACGTTGCATTATCTGCCCGACAGCAATTGTTGGTTGGTTTGATTGATTAATCGTTAAAAAAATGATAATCAAATGTACCATCAAGAAAATCAGTATTAAACGGGAATTTTTAAAATGCCAACATATTTAAATTCAAATTTGCGCTGGTTTCCGATTTGCGACAAGGTCAAATATGACGGTCGTTCAAACAACTGACCCATAGCACTGTTCAATTATCGACTTACACCTACCTTCTTTCCTCCGTGACTTACACTCATACGATGAAGACAAGAATTAAAAACTACACACGGGTAAATTTATAGATGCTACGCCTATACTTATCTCGGTTTCCCATTTTTGTTTGAAGAATCTAAATGGTATTTTAATGCCCGACGAAATACCTGAAGTGAAAATAAAATAAGTCTAATCTACTACTGTCGAGCCATTATTTCTGTATTTATAGGAAACAAATGGATTCTTCCTGATTGGAATAGAACTATAAGAACTTGGAATAGTTTAGGAATTGGTTCACATATTAGAACACTTAGTTATGTGCAAAGACTGGGTACCTAACCTAACAAACTAAAAAAAAAATACAATGTAATTTGAAAGTTGTATCCATGAAGTGTTCAAATATTATAAACTCATTTTTGTTGGCAGGATAAATTCGTGTGCAGGGGGTCCTGAGAAAAATAATTCCCCTCAGCGCCTATGTTATCTTAGGGGATGCTATGTGGAGTGTATTTTTAAGGCAAGAAAAGAGAAGAAGTTCAGGAAAGGAAAAATATATAAGAGGTAGGAAGGAATCTGGGTATCAGTGTGTACAGGAGTGAAGGAAGTATGAATCCATCCTTTCAGAGGGGCCTTTTGACGAGAGGTCAAAAGGCCCCTCTCAACCAGTTTCACTCGACCCGACCCGTTGGGCAGCCTTATTCGCCGTCCAGACCTAAACCAACCTCACCCTTATGAAACCGCACCCCCTGCTATGTGAACCACTTGTTGTGACCTATGGTGTTGGTTATCCAATAAATGGTTCTCGGGGCGGCGGTACCCATACCCCTCTCCCAAATTGCGATTTATTATCATGAGTTATCTATAAAATCTTTAAAGAAACTGATCAGTTTCATATAAGATCGCAGTAGCCCAATTGGTAGAGGTGTATGTCCCGGTAAGACGTAAGGTTCTGAGTTCGAGTCCCAGTTGCGATAGTTATCTTTTATTATATTTCTGTGTCTTGTTTATTTTCATATTTTAAAAAATTAGATTATTATTGTTATCTTCTTCTTCAATGATACTATTAATTCCATATAGTTTTTTGTGTGGCAAATAATAGAATAGGTTTATGGTGATACAACATCGTCAACTAATATTGGCCATCTCGAACGGATGATTATATAACAGTAATCTTTAACAAGCATGGCGATACAGATGGATCAGCTTAATATGTGCATTCCGGCAAACAAAAGCTCACGGGCAGAAGCATTGCCTGGCTGACGCGCCGAGCTATTTATAGCGCCTGCACTTTACTCCCACTACCTGCAATCTGCATCCTACATGCTCCTCGTGATATGTAATTATACATATAGAAAATATCATTGAAGAAGAAGATAATACTAATAAATATAAACGAAATATGAAAAAGAACAAGACTCAGAAAAATAAAAGATGATAGTCGCAACTTGGAATCGAACCCAGGATCTTAAGTCTTGCAGAGACAAACGCCTCGGCCATTGGTAACTATTTATGTTATTTTTCTGGATTTCATTTTACAAATCCGAATTAAAAATATTATCTTCAATTAATTTTTCCCAAGTTTTTGGCTGCTACTTTTTTAAATTATAACAAGGTTCTAACAAATTCATCTAAATCTTAGATATTATGTCTCGGATAAACATATCTTTATTTATATGGGATATTTTACCTATTGACTTTTTCTAAAAAAGTCTAAATGAATATACAATTTTATTCAATATTTTTTTAAGCTTTTATCTATGTATCATAATATATCATCAAAATGGGAAAAATTAGTTAAAAACAATATTGTTAATTTTGAATTTGATATACGAGATTGTCAAAAATGACTTAAAATAAATAGATCCCGATGGCCGAGTTGGTTAAGACAAGATATCCTGGTTCGAGACAGACTCGGCGGAATTTAGAGATAAACTTAAAACTCATAAAGTCAAAACCTTTTCACATTCACAGCCCGCGACATTGTAAATAACTTGTGAAAAATATGAGCTAATTCTTATTTGTAAGCTTTTATAACGGTTACTTGATGAAAATTTTCCAGTCCTAAAGAATCATTTAATTCTCAAGTCTTTTAACATAAATATTAACTGACCTTTGGCATTAATCTCCTCATAAGTGAATACCAAAAGTGATGGGGGGCAGTAAATGTAACATCATGCAATGTCCAGTGTTTTCAATATAATGTCCTCTGCGTGCAAATTGGTATCTTCCTCAAGCATAAACTTTCTTATTAAAGTGTGTTTATCGGAAGTGACCGACCAGGTAAGTATGTTTCTGTATACATTTGTAAATAATATACTTAGATATAGCCTAAGAATTGTATTATAAATTGTACAGCGCCCTTGAGGTGATTTCTCACAAAAACGGCGCTCTACAAATTATCCAATTTAAAATTATTATTATTATTCGATTCCCAGTTGCTAACGTTATATTTTTTATATTATTTGTCTTGTTCATTTTCATATTTCGTTTAGAATTTTAAGTATTATTTTCTAATTCAATGGTAAAATATTACATTGGTGGGTGTAACCTTCAAAAGATATTACAACAATAAAATTGAATTATATATTTATATATGTAATTAAGTTATACATTTTCCTCAAACCTTGTTCCTCGGGATATAGAATCGGACACGTACAGTGTTGTTAAAGTCGATGGCTATTCTTATGCAAAACAAAAAGGGGGCACATTATTCACCATTAGGTCGGGACATCTCTCGTGCGGTGACACGGTTTGGATATAGTGCCGCCCCGGGCCGCTGGGCCGCTGGGCCGCTGGGAAGCTGGCGATCGCCCCCCAAAAGGAATTCATAACTTATTCTCTGTAAAAACACAATTCTTAGAATTGGCTCCCTCGCCGGCCGATCCCGGAATAAAGGCGAAAGGTTTACATAAGATCGGGCCATTTATGCAGAAGATAAGACTTTTATGGGGATGTTGAACAAGCGGTCCAAGAACACTTTTCTCACGTCTCTTTTCACCACCAATTGCACCATAAAATATAACTACTTAGATTCAGCAAAAAAAGTTTTAGCCAAAATTGAACCAAATGAAATTATTGACAATATAATTAGTTACAATTTTGTAAGTTTGCGATATCATATAAACCTATTCATATCCAGTGTTCACAACTCGATCTTTGAAATGAAGGCAGACGTCACACGAAAAGGAGCTAAAATCTTATACATCCTAAGTTGAGACCGAAAATTCTATCCTAAATGGGAGAGGGGGGGGGAGAATTAGAAGAATAAATAAACCAGTTCCGTGTATTCTGGAGGGGGTGGGGGAGGGGGTTGTGTATAAACTTCTTCAGTAAAAAAATAACTAAAATAAATTTATCAGTTTTCGTTCATGAGTTTTGTACAAAAAAAGGTAGCTAGATTATCTGAAAAAATGAGCTGAGAAACTAAGCCACTTTTTTGAAGCTGAAGGTCTCATTTTGGAGCTAAATCTAGCTCTAAAGAAGCTGAGTTGGCAACACTGTTCATATCTAATAAAATAGAGTGTTTACAATGTTGGTAAAGTACGTACGTACATCGTAATTGCATCACAAGCTTAAATAAAAATTTCAACCTCAAAAACGAATTATTAAATTTTTAATTCATAATTTTGCATCTACAAAGTAATAAAAATAAAGTGCGATTTTTTTTAACTAAATTACTTAATGATATTTACGTTATTAGAAACCATTCACTATTTTGCGAATTTTGATTAGCTTCTTGATATTTTTATTCATATATCACGCCAATCAGTGTTCAGTTAGAACATCATTATTATGTCCACTGACGTGATGGCATTTTTTACACAACTTCTATTTAAATACCCTTTTAACGGTCGTTCTAACCTTCGACTTATTTATAAATAATTACGAGCCTCGTCGACCTAAGACAGCCTGGGATATTCAAATATTTAGTCTTCAGTTTATTGACGGGCTCCGGGAAACAGTTTGACTGAAGCAGATATTATCACCGTATGAGAGACGCAATAATGAATTACAGAATCAGTCAATACCCGACAAAACAATTTCGCGTTTGTTTTTCTACAGTTGTATAATATTTAACGTGTAGCTACGAGCTACGGGTAAATGATACATGTCGTTAGCATGGCGAAAAGTTAGACAGATGAATGTTCTAGGAAGTTTTTTTTATAGAAGCTTACGCAAACAAAACAGTTTGGTGCGAAATTATGGACATGCAAACACAATAAAATGTGTACTTATTTATTAAATTTGCGACAATGTTTGGTCAGAAACTATAAACGATGATGTGAAGGAATATTTTTATATGTGAGTGAATTCTGCCATTCTGAAATGATCTATTGAGGTATTAAGGGGATACCCGGCGGTGATTTTTCCATACAAACGTATTCCCTATTTATCTCTCTGGATTTTAATCCTAGAGAAAATATTGTTTTTACATAAAATAGATATCAACTACTAGCGTGTCGGTACTTTTTTTTTCGATAAGTTACTTTTTATAGAAGTTATGACCTTCCAAAAATTAAACTAGACAATGTTTTTTTTAAAAAAGGAAAACGTTCAGACATAGAATAGTTTTTTCTTATGTAGTTGGTAAAAAAAATTGAAAATCAGTCCACTTTTGGAGAAGAAAAGTGGGGAACACAAAACCTCGATTTTAGTTAGGTATTAGTAGCCCGAGGTGCATTGTCCCTTTCGCGGTCAATTCCTCACATCGTAGACATCGTAGTAAATATGTTTTTTTGTATACGTGCTGGATCAAATTGCAAGAATGCATGTTTAAATAATAAATTTATTTGGATTAAAAGAGCAGAAACATCAGCGATAGGTTTAGTCGTTTTTTTTTTTTATTCATTGAATTATTTGTTACATTAATTGAGAATTTCTCGACCACCATGCTAGGCACACGTCCGTGTTACGTGTTATGATGGTCGAGCTATATTATTGTTAGATTTGTCGAAGTTGTTATGTTTCAAAAATTTACAATGTAAAATCTCTGTAACTTATTAAAGGAAGTGGTTTACAATATAAAACTTATTAAAGGAGATGAGATCCAATATAAAATCTCTGTAACTTATTAAAGGAGGTAATTTACAATATAAAATCTCTGTAACTTATTAAAGGAGGTGATTTACAGTATAAAATATCTGGAACTTATTAAAGGAGATGATTTACAATATAAAATCTCTGTAACTTCTTAAGGGAGGTGATTTACAATATAAAATCTCTGTAACTTATTAAAGGACGTGATTTACAAAATAAAATCTCTGGAACTTATTAAAAGAGATGATTTAAAATATAAAATCTCTGTAACTTATTAAGGGAGGTGATTTACAATATAAAATCTCTGTAACTTATTAAAGGACGTGATTTACAAAATAAAATCTCTGTAACTTATTAAAAGAGGTGATTTACAATATAAAATCTCTGTAACTTATTAAAGGACGTGATTTACAAAATAAAATCTCTGTAACTTATTAAAAGAGGTGATTTACAATATAAAATCTCTGTAACTTATTAAAGGACGTGATTTATAAAATAAAATCTCTGTAACTTATAAAACAATGTAAGATAAATTCTGAAGAGATTCCTATGGTGCGCTTCCATTGTCCTCTGCGCCAATTTTTATTACAGAAAGTCAATGATAACTTAAATCTTGCTTATTCTTACAGAATATTTGGTGCTTTGGTGAGGGAGATTCTCTCAGTAACGCCCTGGCAAAAGACCGCCAATCAGATTTCATTTATTTACTTAAACTCCACACAGGAGGACCTCAAGGAATATATTTTCCTAGGAGGGCTATGTCATCTTGTGGGGGTTATTTTGAGAAGAGAAAGGAGTAAACATGATTCTTGAAAAGTGTTCCACATATGAGCTATAGAACTCAAGAAATCAGGTGACAAGTCTCAACCGTATACAGATGTTGGGCTTGATTGAAGTGGTTTCAGCTGTGATTAATAATCAGACTGAATAATCATGAATTCAAAAAAAAATCCTTTTCTCCATCTCATAACGTACCTCAAATGGGGGCGGCATCCTACTGGCTGAAGCAGTTTGGATTCTTGTGTGGTTTTCACATGTATAAAAAGTTATTTAATCGACGAAGAAACATAGATTAAGTTACGTACTCCTACCTCCTTTATCTACTTCACGACTACCAACTTAAAACAAAAAATGCACAGAGAAAAATGTTATTCTAAAATACGATTATTTTATTTGTACGTATGCCAACAAATTATTCTTACATTTTCCCGCTAATAAACATTGAAACACTGCTAATTTGTTCGTAAGAACTTCAGTCCCGTTTAAAACCGTTTTTACGAATAAAATGATCGTATTTTAGAATAAAAATTTTCTCCGTGTGATTTACTATGCTCAATTTTTTTTCTATGTATATTATTTATGTACATTTGCATTTATATACACACCGTACATTTTTTTACATCTTTTACATAATATGATGTATGTTTAAATTGCACGTGTTTCGTGTATGTAATAATAAATCAACATAGTTGCGCTAAAGTTCAGGACTTGTTGCACACGTTTTAGCTCGCAGCCGTTCCGTCTCCGGATTAATTTTTGACTCCGCGTAAATAATAAGGTTATTTATTTAGGAGGATATGTACCTACCCTCAAAGGCGCCGACCAAGTCGCGGTCACGCAGTCGTGCCGGGCGGCTATTTACATAAATCATATTGGTCGATGGTCGAATTTCGTCATCCCACATCCGATACCACAAGCCAGGCTGTATTCTGCTGCTGCTTCTATGGTCCTGCCACTAAGAATCCAAAGTAATGTCTCTTTCTGTTACGTGCATAGTTTGTGAGGAAGAATGAATGATTTGCAACTCTTTAATAAGTCTCTTGCAATAAACGATTCGCTCATAACAACGTCAATAATTGGTTTTCCATGTGTTCACGAATTGCGATATGCTGTACAGCCATATTTGGAAGCATTTTTTTCTCTTGTAACAACAACTCTTGTACACTTATTTTTTAATGGCAAAGAAGTGGAATAGAGTCTATTTGTATATTTTTTTATTTAAAACTGCTTTAGGCGCGATATAAAGAGTATTTCAGGTAATTTTTCGGACGGAAATAAAGTTTTCAAACTGAAATAAAAAAAATACGAATGTGCTATAGACCACACGACTGAAGTAAATACTTCTTTAGCTCTATCTATATGTACGTTTATATGTATAAAATATATACAAATATTTATTTAAATTTATTATCATTCGCCTCGCCCGATCCGCCCCCCGCCGCGTTTGACGCGTCACTGGCATTTCAAAATACTGAATGAAATATTTCATGCACTGGCTATGAGAGGAAGAGAGAAAGAAAATGTGCGCGCGCACTGTTTTCACTTGCTTCCACTTCAATTTCCGTTACACATTCGCTAGCTTACCCCACAAGTCAAGCGTGCGTAAAAAAGTACTTACTTCAAAAATTGTTCGGTAAAATGACGTTGAAAAAAACGTTATAAATTACTGCCATCTGTGTTTGTTTTTATCTATTAAGGGTTCTCGCCTTCGCTAGAATAGTAATAACTGCCACAAGACAAAATAGTTTTACTTCAACCGCGTGTAAAGGTTAGACGCACCCATAGATATATATTTTTTTTTAGACAGGCGTTTCTGTAGTGTGTTTGTTTTACCAGTATTTCAATGAAAGTCATACCTAAATTGCAACACGGTTAACATTTGTCACATGAGAACGGATCAAAAAATTTATGTTAAGTCATTATATAGGTCTTTTTTAAAGGGTGCATAGAGTTGAGTTTTGTACGTACAATTATTTTTTTCTGAAAAATGTTTATAGTTCCGCTCCCCTTACCCGTTCCGGCTGACCGAGCGCAGTGTCGCGATATTGCTGAGCGGACAGCCCGCAGTTCGGAGCCGGGAATCGATATTATTGGAATATCTCACTAAATGATGCTCAGACAATAATAATACTTCAACGTCACGAGGCGACGTCTTCGCGCGCAATGCATATCTGTGATCACCATATCAATGGGGCGCTAATTGTTACGTCACATAGACCAAAGGCAACAATGCAGCCTTGGAAAGCTGGAGAGAGTGAGCTCCAAACACATCTGTCGGCAATCTGTTGGGTATTGTTTTACAAAGTAGATATTATCTACGTATATCTAGATATTATGTTCACCGTTTTCATAAATATGTCCATTTCTCTGGATGCATTGAGCACGCTTCCAATTTAGACAAGGTAGTTTAGTTCTGGTTCTGCTACACTGTTACACGGGAGGCGGCTCAAGCGGGCACAGCGGGGAATCCCGCTGTGTAGGAAAAGCTATAGGGAAAAATTGAACTATTTATGCAGAAAGCAGCCAGTCCACAATATTGGCGATAATAGGATGTTGTTGTCATCCGATGGAGTAAGGTCAATTCTATGTCGGGCTGTTTTCGTACAAAAATCGACTTACAAAATATTTGTTGATCCCGAAAATTTTTATTTAAAAATGTGGTTTTTTGATGCTGTTTCTCCAAGCATATTCACCAAAAAAACTGTTGCCATAGTTAACTGTTCGATTTCAGCAATATACCAACATTTTAACTATAACATTAACGGCTTGTTTTTTTTAAAGTAAAGCTTCTTTCCGCATGATTGACTTGGGGAGTAAGCTAACGAATGGTTGACGAGAGCGTTACGAAAAGTGTGATCGGGCGAGGCGAACGATAGTAAATTTAAATAAATATTTGTAGAAAATTAATATATGTAGGTATATACTTGTATACATTATACATATAAACATATATAAATACATACAAATAGACGGAGCTAAAGAAGTTTTAAAAAGAACACTCGTTTTTTTATATTTATTAGTTGAAAATAAAAAAAAACAAGTTGAAATATGAAATTATCGGCTAACATTATATAAACCCACATTTTTAATTCAATATAATTAAATAAATATATTTAGTTTTCTAAACGGCGCATATTTTACATAGTAAGATCAGCCCGATGATTGCAAAGCTTACATTGGATAATAAATTTTCTACAGAAAACAGGAAATCTGCAAAACACAAACTTCTTTAAAAATCTACACTTAAACCCTCTTTAAAGTTATAGGAATTTAGTATCCATATATATAATTTATAATTTTTTGAAGTAAAGAACATTCTAGGTATTTCGTAGATTTGCTTGTTCATCCGTAGACATAAAATGTTTTTATCTCAGATGGTATTTTCGGTTTCTGGCTGCTTTCTGCATATTCGATTGTATTTCACGTTGTTACATTGACTTATATATGAATATTGTGTAATATGTATAGAACGAATTGAAGATTCATTATTACAGCAGAGGTATGCCATAAATAAACCAAATCTATATAAACTAAGTAACTACCTATATTCTTAATTCCAAAACAATAAAACATAATTGATACGCGTCTGTAAATACCGGTCCAATACCCTCCAGGAGAAACAATATGTTGGTGAAAAGTAAATATTTTCTTATTGGAAAAAAGGTGACGCAGTGGTAGACACGACCGCCCGGCAAGCGGTAGTTTCGAGTACAAGTCCAGGTGGCAAACTGTATTTTTCTTTGGATTGTTTTCATTTTATTAATATTGTTTCAATAAATAAAATGACAATGAGCTTATTAAAGAAAGGAGATATATTTTAGGGTAGTTAATTTTTTAAGTAAATACTTCTTTACGCACGCTTGACTTGGGGGGTAAGCTGGCGAATGTGTAACGGAAATTGAAATGCGTTGCGAGGCGAACGGGCTCACTGTAGAAGCAAGAGAGAGCAGTGCGCGCGCACATTTTCTTTCTCTCCTTCTCCCATAGCCAGTGAAATAATTCAGTCAGTATTTTGAGTCAAACGAGGGGGGAGCGGAAGTCGATGCGCACGGCTTGATCGGGCGAGGCGAATGATAATAAATTTGAATAAATATTTGTAGAAAATTAATATATGTATATACATGTATATATTTTATACATATAAACATATATATGGACATAAATATAGATGGAGCTAAAGAAGTATTTACTTCAGTCGTACGGTCTAAAGCAAACTCTTATTTTTTTTTAAAGAAAATATATACTTTTTTTTACTTACAGCATAAATTAGAGATATAGATCTCTACATGATACAAGTTTATCTTGTTCTGAAAAATAGGGAAAAATCACTGCACGCCATTGGAAACAAGGTTATACAATATTCATCGCCTTTGAACTTTTAAAGTTAACGGAAACCGAGTAACAACCTTACGACTGCTGTATCTTATAACAGTTTTCAGTTTAATTCAGTTACACACCTACCTTTACTGCGCCTGTACTCGATTATTAATATTAACACAAGTAGTACCTACTATGAATCTAAATTAATGATTTTCAAAAAAAAACATTTCGCGAATGCAAATTTAACTCTAATATTTATGACTATTTATCGTTTGAAAGGGCGTTTATGGTTTGCAACTATGAAGACAAGCCAGCGGCCTTATTCATACAAACATACATTTGGATTTGGCCAAAATACTTGTCGAAACTGAATAATTATATTTTTAATAAAAATATCTAGTACGGATAAGTGCTGCTTTATTTCTTTATGAATAGGAATATTTTAGAGGCATCTTCGGCAATTTATTATTTGTGAGTAAATGATAAATATTTAAAAATAATAAATTTTACTCTACCTACTAGGTAAATATAATGAAATATAAAAATGTGAATTGTTAAGAAAGTCACTTTGACGAGCTTATATTTAAAATTAAAAACGACCGATTTAGATTATAACACATTTAAAATTATATAATTTTAAATTATCGGCCCAAAAATCGCTATTTTTAGAATGCTTGTTTTTTATATTTCAAAAAAAGTTGTTAGGATACAATCTTGTTTAGTCTAGATTATGGAGCAATTGCGCTTTTTCGGGCTCAATTAGAATTATAGAGTTCTAAATATATGTAAGGCATATATTTAGTGCTGACGGTTATATAGAAGATTTATCTTAAATGTTGATTATTTCAATTTGACAGGTCAGGCACCAGGCACTATCAAACATGGATATCACTTTTATAGGAATGACTGGACCCGGAAAACCCAGTCAAATTGAAAGAGGACTTTTCTTCAGTCAATTATATAAGTGTTAAGTTTTAAAATTAGTGAAAGAAGAAGAAATTTGATTACCGTTATTTAAAAGAAAGGATTTGACAAAAATTTTCCTAACCATAAAATAGCATTAAATGTGGATTTGTTTGTCTATCGACTTGATAAATATAGACAAATTGATATAAAACGCATTTTAACCTTTAAATTATTGGGGTTTGTTTTTTAATTTACTCAAATTTTTAATTTGTGGTTATGATTTATAATTTACGATTTTTTACGATGCATAGTTTAAGTTCTCCTTAACGGAATGCGAAAACGACTCGGAAAAGAGGTCGCAGGTTTAGCTTGCGGCATATATTTATGAAATGTTACAGCCGTTTGTCGTATACACAGGAGATATAATTTTTTACCATACCAAAACAAAATGATGAATTATTTTATTTTATTCCATGAAAAGGTCCATTCTAATCGGATTGTTTACAAAAAAAAAAACACTTCAGTGGTAGGCGTTTGAAGTATTTATCGGCGACAGCATTATTTTAAGCTTTATCTGGAGATTTAGGTAACTACTTATATATTTCTTTTGAAGATTATAGTACTTAGAAACCAGATAATGGTTTATAAATCCAAGATATTGTGTACGATTCCTTATACACAATATCTTTTAACCTCCCACCCTCGGTTGAACACATTATGTAATGCTCATAAATGTCTGCTTTTGAGGGTTGAGATCTATGTAATTATGCCCTTAATGTCGCAGCCTCAAAAGAGAGAAAGTAAGAACAATAATCGCCATCCCAACTGAACGTTTTATTAATTAAACAAAAGTTTTATAATAAGTCAATAGATAGTTATTTTTAAAGCGTATATAGAGTTGAGTAATGTACGTATACATATTTTTAATCGTATTATTTTTGTCCGTATAATATTTTCATAAACAGGGAAAATAAGATCAAAAATGCAATCTGTGTAAAACAGTTTTAAGGATTGCAAATTAAAAATGCATGGGGGCAGTTTTTTCTGATAGATATGGGATATTTGTTGAATTGTCTGTAAGTGACGTTGAAACTGTCGATGTTCAATGCAGTATCGTTAAGAAGTTGGGCTCTGTCGATTGGCGCGTTCTGATAGGCAGAAGCCCTCGCTTTCGGAGCACAAAAAAGTGCATGGGATCTCCCACGAGTTAGTTTTAGGGATATATAAGTTGTTAGGGATATATAAGTTAATCTCTAACAAAATGGATGGATTGTATATACTCTAGTATACAGGTTATACAATTTTTATAGCAATTCTGCCAACCTCACAACAATCCCCAATCAAGGAAGTAAAGGAAACATTGATGACGTTATGAAAAAGAGAGAGGAAGGTTAATAATTAGATATTTATCGGAATATTAAAAAAAATATATAATCACATTGTGAATATGAACATTATTCATACATGCAATTATTTTATGGCAAAGTAATACTCTGAACGAATTCAGTTCATAACTTACCATATGCATAACGTTTACCATTGATTTACTGTCGACAGACATTTAAGTCTCGTTTTTTTCATCGCTGACTCCGAAAACCAAAAGCGATAAATTATTTCAAGACGCGAATAATGTTACTGCTTTTTATTGCTGTAATTATGTTTGCTTGCTCACCCTTCTGTCTCCAACTAACTCCAGACCCATTTTATCATAATAAAAAATAACAGCACTTAACTCGTGTGAGTAACTCATTTGAACAGCAGCACATCAACTGGAAGCGAGTTACGTTATTTTATTGGAAAATATTCAAGTCTATACATAATTTATGCCGAATATGATTTTTTATTGATTATTTTATTAACATTTTATCTTAATGGCGATTACGTGCTTATTTGTCGGTTGTATTCCCATATAAGTGGTTGTTTATTATGTCCTCACGGACGTTCGGAAGAAATCACAGACTAACAACCTACATGATTTTTAATGAATTATCTTATCGTATCCGACAGCTAAGTCCATAATATTTTGTAAATAAATCCTGACTCAATCTTTCCGAAAGATGGTCAAAACTTCAACACTGCTCTGACGGAACGAAATCTGTTTGGGAACATTCGAATACATGAATTCTCTCTCAGGACGTTCGGAATTTATTAGTTTGTCATCGGACACCATGCTTTTACAAAACAAGATGGCCTTAGTAGCGTAATAGTCAAGGCATTTAAATTTTAGACATTGGTTTGAAAACTGCATCGCCTAAGGAAAAAATAATAATTTTGTAAGAAAATTGGTAATGTTCAATGAAAAAACTGTATAGAAACTCGGACGAAACTAGGTATGAATTATTGGTAACCGGATAAAACAGAATATGGTAAAATAATAGGTTTGGTTAGATTACATTTTTTTTTGTATTTCTTGGGCATTAACTATGTAACAATTTCTAGACATTTTGTTTTGAATAGTTTTAATTTTCAATGTACTATCGTTACTTAAATTTTAATTTTTCTGCTACCGGTTTCGATATATCCGTTAAGTTTATTGTTTTTTTGTTCATTTTTTTTTCTTTTCGAACCAAATCGACGGTCCCGAAGAACAATGTCGGATGTACAATTTTGTGGCTTTGAAGTAGAGCTGTTTAAAATTTTGTTTCTGCGTGTGTACTATTTTCGAGATCAAGAAATATAGTATTGTTATTATATTTTTCATTCCATTCGAAATTCCAAAATAACTGATCTTAACAAAATAAACTATCAAAATGACTTTCATTTTTTAGCAGATCCGACATTGTTTTTCGGGACCGACGAAATGATTTTTTCCCATTTCCATGCCTTGACATAGTACAAACCATAATAATACTGACAAATCGGCCTATTGTGTCCGTTATTTAATTCGTAAATTGTTTGTGTTTTTTTTCGTTTGAGAGATGTTAAAAATTGTATTACTGGTGGTCTATTAGGCATTAGACTGAAACCATGCAACAAAAAGAAGTAAGCGATTTGGTAATACCGTGACCTCGTGTCGTGGCACTAGCTAAGTCAATAAATTAAAACCTATTTTTAATGGGTATTTATTTTTCCAGTTAGAATTTCGGTCAGAGGATTTTGAATTCTCAAGAGAAATTTGTTTGAATTTTAATAAACTGACTGTAAAAGTACACAATACCTACCTATTTCATTTAAATTAATACATTGTTTCATGCACATTCTTCTGTGATTCCGGCAAGAAGTGTGTACTTAAATCAACCTAGTATGGATTGTGAATAATAAATCACTCGACCAAAATAGAGTTAAAGAATTAATTATTGAGAAGAGGAATAAAAGGATGAAGACGTGATAAGGCAGGAGGTAGGGGGCCCGGTGGGTAAAACGTTTGGCAAGCAGTCAGACAAATTGAGTTCGATTCTCACACCAGATCCCCTAGCACAGTCGATCGAACAGATCGCCAACGAATAAATAAAAGCTCACAATGACTAAGTGCTCTTAATGTATTCGACGTCGACTGTTGTTTGTAAGGTTACAGTTGTCCTAGGGAACGAAGAGATATTACCGAAAGTTATCGGTACAATCCTTATCGAATTACCAACTCAATATATACCAAAAAAAATACGAGTGCGCTTTAGACCACACGACTGAAGTAAAACTTATTTAGCTCCATCTATATGTATGTATATGTTTATATGTATAATATATACATGTATATAAGTATATATATATATTAATTTTCTACAAATATTTATTTAAATGTATTATCGTTCGCCTCGCCCGATCACACTTTTCGTAACGCTCTCGTCGCGCATTCGCCAGCTTACTCCCCAAGTCAAGCGTGCATAAAGAAGTTTTACTTCAAAAATCTTGTGATTGATAAATATCTTGTCAAAAATAAAAATACTTTAAGTAATATTAACTGGTCGTTAAATAAACGGCTTTTTTTACATAACACCATAAAATGAGAATGATATACATTTTTCATCTTAAAGTATTCACGGAAAAACGATATAAATGTATACAATATATTGATGTTGACTGTCTGTGTGTTCACCTTTGCACTTTGCGAATGCTCCTAGCATTCATGATTTGATTCCGATATGCGCTTTTGTAAGATACACTTTTATAACATGATTTTATCGTAAATAATAAAATAATTCTAATATTTATTTACCGGGCTTATTCCGAATACACGATAATATTTTTTTTGGAAGACGTAAAACTAAACCAAACGATATGAAGAATTGCAATTAAAATAAATGGGCTTCTACGGAGTTAAAACTAAAATATTTTGTGGTAAATAACCATTAGAGGGTCAGGATGAGAAGTCAAGTATATCAAATTATTTTTAAGATCACAACCAATATATATTAAGAAAATAAGTGTTCCAACTATGCACAGAAAACTTAGCGGGTATGGGAACCGCCGCCCAGGGAACCATTTATTGGACAACCAACACCTCTGCCACAGGTCACCCCAAGTGGCTCGCTAAGTTTGGTGACTTAGCAGGGGTGCGGGGGTTATTGGGGTTAGGTTTGTCCGGGACTTGGCGGCGGATGCGTCTGCCCACCAACTGCGTGGCAGGCCGGATCGGGAGAGACTGGTTGGGGGAGACCTTTTGATATCTCCATCCGGGCCCTCTCGACCCATCAGCTTGCACCGCAGTGGGAGGGATGGCTTCACACGTCACCCCTGGACATATTGATCCCCAGATTCTTAACCACCCCTCCAACCTTTTTCCTTCCCAGGACTTCCTCTCCTTCCTTTCCCTTCAAAGTCCCTCGAAACAGCATCCTCAAAGATGACATAGGCCTTGAGGGATTTTTTTTCCTCAGGGCCTCCTGTATTGAGCTAATGCAAAAAAATATAAATATTTTTCACACCAGATTAACTAATTAAAATTTTCTTACAATATTTTAGGATAATAAATCATACGATTTCTATAAACCGTGGAATTTACATGACGTCGTTACACGACTACCATAATACAAGCATTTGCCTAGGTTGGTAGTCCAAAAACCATGTGAAACAAACCTGTAACAAACCAAATAAATTTTAAAAAATAAAAAAAATTACACGTTTGATACTTGAATGGTTGTGCCAATGTTTGTACAAGCTTATCAAATGTTTTTTCCACAATTTCACTTGGCCTTGGTGATCTATCAGCAAGTGAAATAAATATATTTAAAATAAAATACTAGCTGTATTTTAAAAATACATTTCAGTTTTAAACTGTCTGTTGTTGATTGGGTTGTCAAAATTGCACAACGCCAACATTAAGTATTTACATACTTTTGTTTTAAAATACATATGTTATGATATAAAAAATACGAGTGTGCTTTAGACCACACGACTGAGGTAAATACTGTAATACTTTCTTTCTGGCATCGAATAAAACCATCCCAATCATCAGTCTATAAGAATCTATATTGAAGATTCGTTTGGGTTGTTACCAATCATCATGACAAATCAGTCGTTTCAATGCACTGAGTTCGCACACTCTAAACGAAAATTTGATTAATTTTATTATGGGAATTACGCTAATGGGATTGCTGATTTACTTCTTACAAAGTTTAAAACACAAATGCCAGCACCCATTCCAAACGTCATTACGTCATTACGATTAGATTGTAAGGAATGAACCTCAAAATTAACTTAAATTTATTATCGTTCGCCTCCGTAACGTTCGTAACGCCCGATATTACGCCTCTCGCTGTAATTTCCGTAACGCATTCGCCAGTTTACCCCTCAAGTCAAGCGTGCGTAAAGTTCAATAAACAGCATTATGAATAATAATACATATAGATGTAATACGTACAAATAATATGTACAAATTTAACACTGCATGTTATATTGTATTGCTTCTTCTACCTATGTTTATACTCTTTACTCTGTGTTTTTATGTTAATTTGTATGGCTCTACAGAACATGTTTAAAAATACGAAATACTCTGAATGATTGGTGTAATATTACACTATAATACACGCAAAGTAATATGTAATTCATTCACTTAAGTTACAAACTTGCAAACTGCATATTATTAAGTGTTCCTTCTTGGAAAGCTTCTTGTATATTTGTACTTTTTACCTACGTGTGTTTATATTTTGTATGAGACGATAATGTTTTCGTGTGTGCATTGTGCTGCAAAGCCTGATTTATATTCCAACAATATTCAATCAGGTAAAACTTACATCTGAGTAAAAAGGGCAGAAGCTTTTTAAGGGATTCTTCTGGTTGAATTATGTTTCGTAAGGGTTTTTTACGACAGCCCAAGCTTTTTTCGTGAATTAGCCAGATATAGTTTGAAGTGCGTGGGTGTCCGCTGCACTCAGGCCCCGAGAGCTTCTCTCATCAGACCTCTATTCAGTAAGGTTTTGAAAGCGCAGTACGTATTACATAGATTTTTTCTCAAGTCAATACGTCTTATCCAGGAATAAAACTACCAATTGTGCCTACTCTATTCATGTTCACTACAAAAGTCTAATACTACTTTTTTTTTACATTAGCTCAACACAGGAGGACCTGAGAAAAAAAATTCCATCAAGGCCCATGTCATCTTTTAAGATGCTGTATGGAGGGTCTTTAAAGAGAAAGGAAGGAGAGGAAGTCCTGGGAAGGAAAAAGGTTTGAGGGGTGGGTAGGAATCTGAGGATCAATATGTCTAGGAGTGATGGACGTGTGAAGCCATCCCTCCCACTGTGGTGCAAGGCGATGGGTCGAGAGAGTCCGGCTGGAGAGATCAAAAGGTCTCCCTCAACCAGTCTCTCCCGATCCGGCCTTCCACGAAGCAGGTGGGCAGACGCATCCGCCGCCAAGTCCCGGACAACCCTAACCCCATGAACTTATAACTACTTATATTCGCAAAATTATTGAAACAATGTAAAATCAAAGTCAGAATTATAATCTAATATTGTCAATTTTCACATATATTTTTAAAAACATATACCGCTTAAGACTTCCCGGAGCCAGCGGATCTATGGGATCACCGTAATGACAATTAAGTTGGGCAGGGTACAAGGATGTAAGAAGGGATGGTTGCGAAGTTCTGGCTATGCAGATCCAATCACTCAAATTGCAAAAGGATTCCGAAAAGTGGTTTTTCACCATAGGACTACGTGAAATAAAAATCCTTCTCCGGATTTCGATTTGACTCTGGATCGAAAAACAAGGATCTTAACATTCCGACTTCGGACAACATAACTTAACCCTTGAAAATGCTGATTCCATTCTGACTTCAACTACACTCTGACTTCGGACAACATAACTTAACCCTTGAAAATGCTGATTCCATTCTGACTTCAACTACACTCTGACTTCGGACAACATAACTTAACCCTTGAAAATGCTGATTCCATTCTGACTTCAACTACACTCTGACTTCGGACAACATAACTTAACCCTTATATATGCTGATTCCATTGAACTCGGCCATGATCAGATACGCACATAACTGCAACAGAAGACATATCTGACGTAATCATAACGTTCATTGAGTTATGGTTTCGTATGACTGTTCATATGAAGGAGTGATAAATAAAATAGTCCCTTATATGTAAAGTTGATGAACGCGACAAGGTTGTATGCTGTTCAGAGAAGCAGAATTTCATATGTGAATGATGTAAATTTAGAAATTATTCTGCCAAACAAAGCAGCACATGGACTTCGAAGGCTGTTTCTTGAAAGCCGGCGTTTTGCTATTTTTTAATTAGGTGTACATTATGAACTGATGGAAATAAATCATCGTGGGTTCATGATAATTACATGGGTGTTCATGACAATTTAAAAACACGCTTTTTGCTGTAGGCTTTACTTTTATTGATGTAATATTTATTTATTTATTGAATTATTTATTATTATTTATTGCCCTAATGGGCTTCTACAATCTAGTTTATAAGTTGAGAAGTATCACAGTTATTTTACAGAACATTATTTTTAAATACCTATATACCTCGTAAATACCTTAAAATTATAACAATAAAGAAAATATAATACAATGAAAAAAAAAATACAAGAGCAGCACATAATAAAATAAAATTAATTGGTGAAATTGAAAGAAGTCTTACATATATATTATGATATTCAATATAAACAAAAAATTCTGAAATTAATTAAAATTATTTGTGTCTTGATACGTGAAAGAATTGAAATAAACAATATTTAAAGTGATTATTTTTAAGATGAAATATATCTTCCAAATCAGAATATTTATTTCCGATACTGTGAAGTCTCGGAATCGGGGAATTTTGATAAGACAGTGTCCTGGTATAATATGTTACATGTAAAACTGGAGCTCTTTATCTTATGCCGATACAATATCTGGGTTTTCACAGCTCAGGTCAAATAACTTTCTTTTGTCCCCACGCCTAACTGTCAGACACATCCATTTGAATCTCAATTTGAAACAATGACCCCCTACATTCCTCCAGATATCGGTTCAGATCGGTAGGAATATTGTTGAATATTATCAAAACATTGAAATAACATTGGGATAGGTATGGCTCGAAAATAACTCTCGAGCTGTAAGTTGTAAGTGTAAAATATAACAATGTGCCCGACTTGTAATCTCCTGTAAGCCTAAGTCATCATATATCACTGCACTATAGAAACGCGGTTGACCTCCCGTCGTGAAGAATGTCGCATTTATACGAGCAAATACAAATCCTCGTAGGGAGATATTATATTATATTGAATAGGATGTAAGGAGTACATGATAAACTTGAGTAATTTTGCCAGACGCATTCAGCGTTGGGACGTTTTTAGTCTGGATGATTGAGATTAAGAACTCGTTCTTGTCTGCACAGTTTCAAGCTAAGGAGATATAACAATAAAACAAAAAGTTTTCATTGAGCTTTTCCTGTTTAAAACTTAATAAGACATAATTTTAAAACAGTGCTGATAACTGATTGCATTTTAAAATTTAGTCTTTCCTACGCCGAAAGAAAAATTAATATTTATTGGGTGTTTGGTAAAAATTTGTTTACATTATTATTAGTGCCATTAAATATTCGCGTCATCCACCACGAAAACATTTTTTTACCCATGTTTGAAATGCAAAACTTTTTTGTTCTTAAAATTTGCTCAGAATGCCATGTAGAGGCGGACTATTGTCATAAGTCATAAGCATCAAAGTAATGGCTGAAAAGGATTGATATAGGTTACGGCGGAAAGAAAAGTTGACAATATACTTCGACTGCATTAAAGCGACAGTTGAATCCAGATATTAAGAGCGATTGACCAGCGGCTGAGAATAAAAGTTTAAAAATGCTTGCAACTGTACAGAGTGTACAGGGAGGTTCCAATGAGAAAGATCGATTATTCCCCGTATCAATTTTTTTTAATTAAAAATGTAATATCCACTGATTGTATTAAAAACTTGCATTAATATATACCTACATTCAAATGAGCAATAAAAATGCTCAAAACGCACGATGATAAATTATTAAATATCGTGTACTTCTTGCAAGTATATTTTGATCATAAGTATTTATGATTTTTCAATAATGTCTAAACAAAATAAGTGTTTAAATAAAATCTGAAATATTTTAGATTGTAAAACCTTAAATAAATAGAAAAACTGAAGTATTTTTGTCACCAAACACTTTCTCAGATTTATTTTTTGTTGTGTGATTACATGATTTGAAATTTGTGTTGTATAATAGAATCTATCGTTTGAAAATTGAACAAATCTGCCAACGACCAACGGTATAACCTTAGTATATTAAAAATAAACTTAGTTTTTCAAAATTTTTAAAACTGGGTGTACCAGATAAAATAACAATCTTTCAAAATCAATTTATGTTTTTTTGTAAAAAAGAGTCGATACGCCTAGAATTTGATTTAAAGGGGACTAATTTCCGGTATTCTCTGGTAATACCCTCTTAAAGGCAAATGTCAAAGGTACCAGAATACTTTTGCTGAACTATCTAGTGGTTTTCGGAGGAAAGTGGCAGCACTGCAATATGTTTTTATTCGTCCTCCCACTTTAGAAAAAAAACCTATTTTTTTTACAAACAGAAAGATTTCTGTTGTTAATTCTATTGGTAAAGCAATAATAGCTAAGATTGGTAATTAATTATGTATTGGGCCTAATAAAAAATTATACGTTTTAACGATGTGTCAAAAATTCACTACATGCATACGGAATAGCTAATAGAAAATAACAAAAAATAAATACATGACCGATACAGAATTCAGATATCGACAGGAAGGTCAACCAGTTAGTTGGCAGCCCCAGACATAGCTGGAGGAAACTGAAGCAGATGCTACTGAGAGACACGCATATGGACCGAGGCCACCGAAGTAGGGCAAGATAGGGACGCCTGGAGGCTCCAGACGGAACCATGAGAACCAATGGCGAAAGGGAAAAAATATTTATTTTGATCCTTATGTCAATTTCCATTTATTATGTACCTGCAACATTAATTTATCAATCGTTTTATTCCGTTTTTCCTTGGGGAAATGTGTAAATATCTCTGTGATTTCCTCTTGGTGTCGGAAGGAAGTTTTAGAGTTTAACTATGCAAATCGAATAGCATATATGGATTGGAGTGGATTGTATTATTGCTGAGATCTCTCGGAGTATACAGAGAGAGAGAAAGAGAGAGAGAGAGACAGTGAGAGAATTGTACTACTGGTCCTTGTTGCGTAGAACAACAGTGAATAAATTACGATGTCTATTATAGCCAACATCCTCGCTGTGGCATTGCTTGGTCAAATTGGATATTATTATTGGAAACTAAATCTCTGCCCAAGGCGTAATCAGAATCGACATACCAGATGAAAGCTGAAGCGGTCTGTAGTGCATTATATTGAAAAATTATAGCGAGAATCCATTGGAATCATTATTTCATCGTAAAAAGTAAATGTATATATAAAATATGAATTCAAAACATGTTATAAGTTTATCCACTAAATCGCTACATTTCATATCTTTACGGACATATAAGATTTTAAGAGAACAGGAGAGTGCCATGTAATTGGAGCCCGGTCGATGGAGAAATACCGCTAGCAGATGTCCGCTATATAGCATCCTTGAGTCGTCGCTTCGTGAGGTTTGTCGCGAGTGGTGCCAGAATAAGAATGAAAAAAATATTTACAATAGAATTTAAAATATTTACAATAGAATTTTAAAAATTCACAACAGAATTTAAAATATTTACAACCTGCTCACAACAAGATCATAAAGGAATAAAAAAAAAACAACCCAGTTGTTTTATTTGATTCACTGAAAAGTCCAAGACAATTAAAATAAATAAATTAATAAAACAAATTGAACACGACGAATAATTACTTTTAATGTTTTTGTTTATGTCTAACATTTCTGATAATCAACTCATCTATTTATTCAAAGTATCCCTCCAGTATTCATAACAGAATTTTAATGCTTAATTTAAGAAGCGTCAAATCCTCATCAACAAATTACTGCAGCTGGCGATGCAATTATTTCAAATCTGCAATGCACTTTGCATTTTTAATATCGTCTGCAAGAATAAATATAAATAAGCTTATTTCAGATGATTAGATAATTAAAATTCAATTTCAATTCAATTTCAATTCAATTTCATTGCCGGCAACCCGGGCGTTAATTAAGGTAATAAGGTATTTTATAACAAGTAAGTTAACCTCCTCACTAGACGTTGTCTGTTCTGAGAAAGCAATTAGAAAGAAAAAAAAAAGAAAAAGCTTCTGATTTTTTATTTTAAAATATTACTCTCTAGGTTTTTTATTATGTACTAGCTGACCCGGCAAACTTCGTACCGCCTCAGAACCAATAAATGTTGTGTTTAATTTATTAGCTATTCGAATTGATTCAAATTATGTCGACCAACGCACATTTTGCGACCGTTCCATACAAAATATATAAAATCCAGTAAATCAAAGATCATAAAAATCGGTCCAGCCGTTCTTGAGTTATAAATGGTGTAACTAACCCGACTTTGTTTTATATATTAAGATATATGGTTAGTCTATTATTGTAGCCACATAAAAAGGTTTGAGTTTTAACACAGTTTTATAAACTTGGTTTTTTGTTCATCTTTGTCTATTTTTTTAGGACATAATAATGATCCTTATTCTACGAGTAAAAATACTTTACTAATATTGTGGCTAAAAAATTTTTTTGCATATAATACTCGTACACAAAAAAAATGACTTAAATTTTTTTTTGAAAATCTAAGTTCGCAATTTGCTTAGTAAAACATTGAACTTGTTTTGACTACGCCGCCGTTGTACATAACTTTGAAGCTCTCTCCTAAATTACAGTGTTGGTTCGAGTCGTTAAACCATTATTAGACAAATTGATCATATTATATTACGTATTCATGTGGATGTACGGAATATAGTTGGGTTATTTATAGAAATGCAAATAAAATTAGCCAAGACTCAGTCGTTTGTTTGAGCCGCAGTTGCGACAGAAGTGTTGTTGGCGTGCAATCCACAGGTCGGATACACCGCCGGGCGGAAGGGGGAGGGAGGGGGACTATAGGGCAACCGGTAACCGGCAACTGGAAACCGGTAACCGGTAACACTGTGTTAACTCAGTAAATCTGATAATTAAGCTCATCTGTAATCCGCATGTCACGAGGTAAAGATAGCATTGGCGTGCAAGTGTACATTTGCAGTTCTAAGAGGTTTTCCTGCACTTCCCTGTGAGGTTAATCATCTTTGGGGAGGCATTGTTGATGTTTTTTTTATCAACTATTGTTTATTCCAAAAATTCGTTGTTTGATTTTATAATATTTGTTTTTAACGATTCGGATTTTAATTGTATAGTTTCGTCCAAAACTCACAACTAATTTACGAAAAGGATGGTATCTTATCACATTTTTATACGTTAAATTGATGTTTCAAAGCTCGTTTCAAAGGAAATTATGTTGGTACCAGAAAATTTACCTGAAATTTCAGAGTGATACGCCGTGTAAATTTGACGGGACTCACCGATCGAGACATTTGATTACTACCAATTAAACAGTGTTCAACTTTATAATTAAGATAAACAACATCTTTTGTTTATTTATCGCGTACCGGTTATATTTACATAATTTCCTCAGGGCAAAAAAAATATTGCGGTGTTGTGGTAGGCAATAATTATATTAGTGCATGGGTGGTCATTTATTTGACTCTCCACAAAGATAAAACATTTCAGTTTGTTATTAAAAAAAATGATATTAAATATCGACCACGATATATAATAATTGGTTTTTGAGAAAAAAACACGCCATTGCTGTTAAAGTTTATTTTAACGCGAACCCAGGAGTATGATTCCGTCAAGTGAGAGATTTGAGATGGAAAATTACTTGACTTGCAAGTTATAATAAATTAACGTTAAATCTTTGTACTTGTAGTCCAGCTGATAGCCGCCATGTTTTTTAACATCATGATAAAGCTATTAAATTACATTACCTATTAATTATTTGCACAATGCAATAAATATTAACGCTATAATTTAGAAAATCTGTCAGTCTGTTGCATAGACAGACGTCATGTCAAAATCAAGCGTCAAACGTCTGAACAAATTGCATACTTCGGAGGTCTAGATATCTTATTATCAATTTAAATCAGCACTAAGAAATAAAATAAAATAAAATTTTAATTCTAAAATCACGCATTATTACCTCGAGTATATATTTCGCAACCACTAAACAAATTACTTGAGAGAGTGACATACCGATCCAAATACATACAGAACATTTTGTCCAAATGGTTGTACAAAAATGGCGACGGTTTCCATGGTTATTGCTCAGTTTACTTGACAAGTAATAATACTGGTTCCATCTTAGTCACCGATTTTGTATAACTGTTTGGACAGATTGTTTTTTTTTTTTTTCGTTTATATTTTGACAAAGTATTTGCTTTCGTAATATACTTTAAATTTGTGAGGAGATAAGTAAGTCGGTGGTTCTCCGTTTTTTTTTCTCTTTCGATCTGCTTCGTCGAAACATTTCTAGGAAAATAAGTACCTAAATAAAAACTTTTAAAATATACATATTGTCTTTTACCTACAGTATTTCAAATGTTTGTGGTCTATAAGAAATAATTTTAAAAATTAAAAAGAAGCAACAATAAAAAAAATACTTACTTCGGGCACACGAACACGCACACAACAATTCGGTCACTTTATTATAATTTTTTTTGACGATTTGTCTCTATCCAAGACCATTTTCGGCATAAAATTATGGTGGTTAATAATAACGGCATAAAAAATCACACGAATAAACGACTGATTACAAAATGCATTGCCATAATCCGTGGAACCCTTTTTGGCTTTCACTTCTGACACGGTTGTGCTTACACTTACATGTTCCAAAGGTCGCGCCGGGCCTAAACGGTTTTGTAATACGGCCCCAAGTGAGTCATCCCGATCTCATGTCGCGACGGTACATACTTAAACGTCACCCGACAAAACAGAACATGTTATAAAAATGGGGTAGGTTAGGTTAGGTAAGTGTTTTTTTCTTCACTTTTTCTTATTTTAGTTCTGTCTTGTCAGTTTTCTGTTTTTACACTGTTCTGTTTTGTCAAAGTTCTTTTTTAAAGCTTTTCTGTTTTCTGTTCTATTTGGTCACTGTTCAGTTTTGTTACTGATCTGTTTGTTACAGTTCTGTTTTGCCACTGTTCTGTATTATCATTATTTTGGTTTATCACTGAAAAAACAGAACATTTAAAAACAGATCACAGTTCTGTTTTTTTGTTCTGTTTTTCAATGTTCTTTTTTTCATTTTTCTGTTTTGTCATTGTTCTGTTTCATCACTGATTTATTTTGATACTGTTCTGTTTTATCCTGTCCCGTTTTGTCAATGTTCTGTTCTGTTTTTATTCTGTTTGTCACTGATTGTTGTTCTGCTTTTCCACTGATCTGTTTAGTCACTGTTTTGTTTTATCGCTGTTTTGTATTTCCAATGTTCTTTTTTTTACTGTTTTCTTTTGACACTGTTCTGTTTTGCCATGGAACGATCCAAAACATGTCCGTGAAACGATAACGAGCGTTTGGGGACAACACCCGGTTATGCGATATGCACCGGCTGATTTCCACAAAGACACTGCGGCCTTAATCGTTTTTGATGTTACCTGCCGGAGTTATAATTATTTCCAGATGGCTCCCTGCCGAAATAATGTATTGTTCATAGTATACCAAGGTACCCCAGTCATAATAATATTATAACGTGAGATGGGTTTACTAATTTTTTTCTTATAATATTATATAAATACATCATCAGGACGAAAATTCTCAGGTCTTAAATATCCTGACAACATTTCAAATTCCCTCAATTCCATCATTATAAGCGCCAAATGTGGTTTTTGCATTGTGCAATGATGGTGGACTTAGCTAGAAGATAATTAAATCTGCGTCGACTGGGTGGGAAGTCGTCATTATATACAGAGAAAAATATTGTTCGTAAGAACTTCAGTCCCGTTTTTAACCGTTTTTACGAATAAAATGATCGTATTTATGAATAACATTTTTCTCCGTGCAGACATACTTTTTTTTTATACCGTACAAGAGTCGCGACTGCTTCCGACAATCGGAGACAATTGGATTAAAGCATCCCCAATTGGAGTATGTTGTGAGCCTGGATGGAGTGAAGAAATATGAAGAAGAAGAAGAACTAATAACCAAATACGAGATAAGCTATTTCAAAGAACTGTGTTTTTCACCAAGGGGACACTGTGAGTATCTATCACTCTATTCTAAAAAAGAAGAAGAAAAAACTTTACGTTATAATGTTTTTTTCGTAAAATTAAAAAATACTTACACAAAGATTTTATTTTATTTTAATTCTTGGGAAATCGACCACAATCATAATAATTGCACTGATGTTTACCCCGTATCATATATTATGAATTTTGTTTTGTCGATGTCGGGTCTGCCCTGATGATGGACACTGCAAAGCTGTCCGAAACGTCGGCTAAAGAAGGAGGTAGCACAACACGGCATAACACCCCAAAAACAAACAACGAAAATGCTTTTGGCCGTGAAAATCTAAAAACGTATTTTATATATAATTTCAAATATTAAGGTGATAAAAAATAAACCATGTGAGGACAATCAAAATAGTACATAATAAAAAATAAAAAAAGTCATATCCTCTGCATACCACTACACGATTCAATTACCTTGGTATGTACATAATATTAACATCATTTTGTGATGCCTAGCTGTCAAATTCGAATAAATTGAAATTAATATGGTATATAAAATTATGACGAAAACTGTGCAGAGAATATGAACCATGTGAAAAAAAGGCGTTAAAATTCAATTTTCTGTCATAAAAATAATTTATTTTTATCAGAAACATATTCTTATAATGAACGAAATATATTTTTCCTACTTTGTCCCTAAATGGAATTTTCATTTTCCGTTTGGTTATTTTTTAAAACTTTCTCAGAAATTACTTAGTCTCACATGATTCGTATTCTATATGCAACGACGATATACTCTTTTAAAGGATTTAAACCCTTTTTACTCACACCTGCTGATCGAGTAGTTTACCGTGATCTAATGTAATAGTATGCATTGTTGATTGTTCAATTATTATTCGATTGCACAATTGTCTATTATTCCCAAAGCGGGATTCCAGCATTGCCAGCTATCAAATACCGAATCTGGCCGTCACAATAATCAAATGCGAAGTACCTAATGATGGGTAAATAACTTAAATTCCATTTTAACATTTTCATTTCGAAAACAGTAAATTATTATTGTTAATTTCAACATTATCAATATTCATACACATAAATCAAGGGGATACATCGCGCCCTGAATTCATGTCTTTCGCTTTCAGCCAGTGTTCCTCAATCTTTATGATGTATGCTAGAATTTACTAACCGGTTTCCCTCGAAATATCTACCAAAATTAACATAGTATACGGTTCACGATGATTATCTGATAATGTACAAACTGAAAAAGTTCCATATTAATAATAAGCATTAACTTTGTGGCTCGCCATAATTAGTTAGTTTTAATATTCTCCTGACGAAGGAAGGGTTTTTCCGAAACCGATAGAGTTTAATTAAAATTTAAAGTGGTGTAAAACAAATTCATATATTTTATTGAAAAAGTTCCGTTGAACTGTAAATTATATTTAAATCTGACGACAGAACTCAACTGTCCACAGTTATTTTTGCTTCATAAAATCGGTTTTCGGTATCGTATTGTTTGAATTATTCTTAAAGTTGGGTTTATCAAGGGTTCGACATTATTTTGATAGCTGCTACGCATTCCCAATTCTTTCATTTTATACATTCCCAATTCCCAACTTCTCAATGAGAAAACTCTGGTACAATCAATTTAATTTGTACAGGTTATGTGTGCGTGTGCAATATTTATTTATTTAAACGCCATTAAGGCTTTTACAATAATGTGAACTTAGGTTTTAAAGTTTACATTTACATACAGGAGGGAAACAGTAATATATTAAGCATAAGGTACTCTGAAGTAATATAGAAATATCTTCACAAATATGCAATGTACAAGTGGTGAGTTTGGGAAACACTCACTAAGCAATAACCCAACAATCATTAAATTCTGCTTTAATTAATATATAGACAGGTGTACTATACTATATATCTATTTACCCTGTACTTTTACCAAAATAAATTATATTTCAGTCTGTTCAGCAAAAATCTCTCAGTATCGCCTTGGAAGGAGACAACTTTTTAAAATCTAACATAGGCCGGCGTAGTCCAGCGGTAGGGCGTTGGACTTCCATTCCGAAGGTCGCGGGTTCGAACCCGGCGTGCGCAACGGAATTTTATTTAATTGTTGTGTTATTTCACAATTCATTATTTAAAATAATATATAGTATATTTGCGGCACGTTCCAGAGTGGAACATACTCTTAGTATCGCCCTGGTGTAAGACCACCATTCAGAATTGAAACGTTGCTTGAAATGGCTCTAGCCGTATTTAGTGACTAGATCTGAATACCTACAAAAAGTACACGATATTTAATAATTTATCATCGTGCATTTTGAGCATTTTTATTGCTTACTTGAATGTAGGTATATATTAAAGCAAGTTTTGAATGAAATAAATCAATATTAATTTTTTTTTTTAAATGATACGGGGAATAATCGGTCTTTCTCATCGGAACCTCCCTGTACAGTTCCAAGCGTTAATAAACTTTTATTCTCAGCCGCTGGTCAATGGCTCTTAATGTTCTGTTAATATCCTGACGAAGAAACCCTTGATTTTGAAACATTTTGATTGAATAAGTGGCCAGTTTTTAATCATGCTTTGGTTTTTGTGAATGTGCAAATGTGATTGCTGTAGACACATTAGTCTAAAGTTCTAGAGACATATCTGAATACTTTAAATATTTTGAATTACGTACAAGCACATTCTGTAAATGCCCTGTTTGTGTCTCAAATAAATAAATACATTATCCGTTTAGTTATTTTCACTTCAATACTGTCTTTAATTTTTCATTGTTGAAAAGATATTCGTGTGAAGTATTATCAACACAATAGAAATGGCCTACGTGATGAAATGATATGCGAACTTTCATCTCAATGCGGACCCTCTGTCCATCCGTACATGTTTTATTCATTCTTCAGACTGCGAAATGTCAAAATACACATTACAGGCGAAATCAGAACCGCTCCTATGAAATTGCTTGACGCTGGAAAGCCGAAATAATCAAATAACTTTGATCTGTGTACGTAGATACGTTATCGAAAATTTAATGTTTCGTGCAATTCATACTTGTTAGAAATTATATTTATGAATTTTGAAAATAGTTTTGCATTGGTGAATTATGTTTTGTTTTGCGGATTGTTGAAGTTTACTGTTGGGCCATTAAAATTGTCGGACGTTAGGTAACGCGTTCGCGAAGTAAGAATACTTTTAATATTGGGCGCGGCCTCGTAAGCACAACAAGAAAATTTTAACTTGTCTAGTGTTTAGTGGTGAGACCCGAATAGAGCTATTGCTCTATTTAGCTATTCCCTCACCTACACCAGGAATAATAATAATAATAAATGTTATATTATCTTCGTTTTTTGTTGCAAGTGAGAGCTGATAATTACTTTATACTATTCACATAATGATATGAATAGTAGAAAATAATTATATATTTATTACGTAGTGTTTTTCCGAAATAATTATAAAATAAATAAGATATTTTTTTGCACAGTTGGGTGGTTTAGGTTTCATATTGTATTTGGTATGAGTATATTTTCTATTTCTTATCTCTCCATGTTTTGTACCCAGCTTTTTATTTGAGATTTAAATGATATAATGTTATTGTGTTTTTTTTAATTGTAGAATTAAGTACCAGGGTATAAGAAGCTTTATTGCCCAAATTTTGTATTTGTAGATACTTGTTGGATATGTTTTTGACTCTGAGATCTAGCGTTTCTCATAAACGTGTTAGATGTCATTTTTCGTTTTTTGGATGTTTTAATGAAAAGTAGTATGGTTTTATAAAAAAAAGGTGTTTAATTGATATTATGTTAAGATTGTTGAAAATTTAGTCAAATATTGTTTATTATGGCTTTTAATTAGTGGACCACTGAACTACATAACGGATATAATCTGAATATAACAAAATGGATCCTTTGAACTTTTTTCCTAATTTTGCGATGACAAAAAAGATTGTTTTCAATTTTATACATTTTTAGAAAGTGCTTGATTTTCCTTAGATAGCCTTTCAGACAACTTTTATAGATTCAATAAGTTGAAAATGAAAGAGAAAATCATTTTAGTTTTAAAACTACAAGCAAAAAATGGGTGTCTGAAAAAAGTCAGAATCGGTGAAAATAGTCAAAAAATCACGACTCATTCATTGTTTTTCTTTAGTTTTTTTTAGCTTTTTTGTTCTAAATTTGAAATTTAGTGGGAACTTGATTACGCACAAAAATTAAAATATTAAAACCAACTAATTTGTGTCTTCTTACCTCATTGTCAGGGATAAATATTTATTTTATTAAGTTATTATTCCAATAAGTACAAAGGAAGGGGTGTTTCGCAGAAATTTAAAAGTAACACACATAAAACATAACATATATATATAACATATACGGGGACCTTTCAAATGTAAAAATAAAAAAAGCTAAGGTATACGCACGAATTTGTCGTGAAGCAGCCTGCGAAATGCACCAAACCTTAGACCGTTACAATAATATTATGTAACTATAAAAGAATACAAAAATTTAGGTTTGCTAAGATTTCAATACTCTAAAAAAATTTTTAAATCATGGTGCGGACATGTACCACATTATATTCCGCAGTTTTAAAAGCAGCGGCAGTTTAGCGAACCTTATACCTTAATAATTACTATACATCAATTTTACCGAAGAGTTGAACGGATCCGGCTTCACTGAAAATAATTAATTGGTTAACAACTTTATTAAATTAATGAAAATTTCATCTTAGAAATTATTGATATTTTGACGAAAACACTCTTCCCGCCTGATTTTGTAATCGTGGGTATTCTCTTAGTTCAAAGTTCAGACAGTGTTTTCAAATTTTCGTCGACTTCTATCTTTTAGGTTTATAAAGAATAAATAATCTTACAGATGGTTACGAACATAGAATAATTCTTTATTATATGGTTATAAATAACCAAAAAAATTAAAATAAAACTTCATCTAATGAAAAAGTAGTAATGATGGAAAACTTAGCAGAGAAATTTAACCCAGTACGCCTACGTATGCATTTTTTAACAACTTCGTGAAATTTTGCATTAAAATGAAAGCAATCTCTCAGTTTCATAAATTTTCTAATAAATTATAAATAGCTGTCGTTGAGCTACTTTGTAAAGTGCACCCATCCTAGCGAGATAGTAAGAGATCAAAAACTCTAAAATGTGAGCTGTAGCGTCATGAAATTTGTACAAGTTCTTATTAGAAAGACGCATCTCAAAACCTCAATTACATCATGAGCTAAGGAACATTATAATGCGTATTTAATTATGAAGAAAATTATTATTTAAGACGTTATAATCGCTCTTTTTTTAATTACAGTTTTTTTTTATTTCGCAGAAATCACGAGTGGCAACGTACCTATTAGCAACGAACTACAGATAAAATTATTGTTTTTATTTTAATACATTACAGGTACATATTAATAAGGTAATACATTACCCTCCCATAAAATTTTATTGTTATGGAAAATTAATTTGAAATCGAGATTTTAAAATCGTGTAAAAATGCTAATGTATTTGAGCGCGGAATCATTGCCTTTTTTTTAGTAAAACGAAACGTATTTTCAATAATAAAGTAACAGTAAATTGAAGGATGAACTACATATTTATATGTACGAACGGCATTTAAAAATGGAAACAGAATTATGGTTTTAAAATAAAACTTACATTTCTGATTTTTTGTTTGTGACAAAATAAAATGTCCATAAATAAATATGGAGATTAAAAAACATGTTCAATACACCTAATTTTTATTTAATTTGTAAAGAATAGTAAAATGTTAGAAAAATAGAAAAACGTCTTCATTAAAAAAATTGTATCTGTAACAATCCCGTCATAGGTCACCCCAAGTGGTTAGCTACATTTGGTGACTTAGCAGGGGTACCCGAGTTCATTAGGTGAGGTTTGTCTAGGTCTTGGCGGCGGATTCTTTTGCCCATCTACTGCGTGGCGGGCCGGACCTTTCTAACCGAACTCTTTTGACCAATCCATTTGCACTGCAGTCGGAGGGATGGATTATACGTCGTCACTCCTGAACACATCGACTGAATATACTGGTACAGGGTGTCCGGGGTAAAGTGCATTAACTTCGAGAGGTGATTCTACATGATGGCCGCACACGCCGGACTAATTGTATCTGTTTACCAAAAAATTCCCCTTAAAAGTTGGAAATTCGAAAAAAAGTCATTAATCATTTTTACTTTTACTATCATGTAGAATCACCTCCTGAAGTTAATGCACTTTACCTCCGGACATCCTGTATAATGTTTACACATTCACCAGAATCCTACGCATCCCTTATACCTTTTTCCTTCCCAGAACCTCTCCTTCCTTTCTCTCTAAAGACTCTCCACACAGCTACTCCAAAGACGACAAGCTCAAGAGGGATTTTTTTTTCAAGTGGAAAAAATAAAATAAATTATTTTTCCCTTAGAAAATATATCCAAACATTTCATAGCCTTATTTGCAATATCACAGCGCCCTTGGGATGATTTCTTTTCTGATTTGGAAATTTTTTTTTTCCACAAGATTTTATGTCCGAAAAAAATATTATTATTATCTTTGGTGTGTTGGACTTGTGTTAGTTTTTCATCCCATAAGATTCTTAGATTGATAAAATACATCTTTTTAAGATGAATATTGTTGATGCTATAATGAGACTAAATAGGATTTTTGTTTATAGATAATGGCACAATATTTAAAAAAAAATAGTATTGATGTTATGATGAATTCATCAGCTAGTCACGATTGATAAGGCTTGTTTAACTGTGCGATTATGACTCGCTAGCCTAAACAAGGCTTCACCCATCATCCGGACATCTTTGCTATTGTGATATGTCCACTGATCAGATAATCCCTAGAAGAGTGTGCAATACCGACTTTAAAGAAAACTGATGTTCTCAAAACACAAGAGATCGATCTATCGACACCTAGATTCCAAAAACTCAGAAATTCAAAAAAAGTTCAAAAATCTTTCCGCTTTACAATAAAGTCCAAAATTTATAATATACTAGCTGATACCCGACATATGTTGAAATATATGGAAATTGATTCTCCCTGCGTGTCCTTCACATTCGTCCCCGTTCCTCCCCTTTCCCTATCGCGTCTCCTTTCCTTCCCACATTCCCCTTGCACCTTCACCGCTTTCCCCCCTCCCGCGAACTCTCTACCTTAATTCCCCTCCGCTCCCCCTGAATTCCCATCCCCCTCCCGCCTTCCCCAGCTGCTGAACTCCATAAAATTCACCCGTTTAAAAAAAAATTATGTGAGCATTTTTTTTTGCTAATTTCATAACGCCAGAGCTCATCAATATAGAAATATCGCAATATAGAAACATTCGCGTGCATTTTCACAATAACTGACCAAATTTTCTTCGCAATCGTATGAACAGTATAGAAAATAATTTCATAACGCCAGAGCCATTACCCTATCCCCAAATCCTCAAATTTTCATCACAATCGTTCAAGTCGTTCTGAAGTTATGGCGTAACCAAGGTAAACAGGGATTCATTTTTATACCTGAATCTATATAGATTATGGATAAAATGCTCAAATGAACATAAAATTTTGTAAAATAAAAATTTTACATAAATTAAAATGGCTTACCTTAAGATTTTTCTAACTAAAACTACTGTTAACGAAAAAAAAAAAAATGTATTATAAACGTTAACATCACCTCACTTTTTTGCGTTTCATGTAAAAATAATTTATTTAAAAATTCGCAAAGCTTTATAATACATAATTTAATTTTCAAATTTCGATCCGAAACTTTATTTTCATAAAGTTATACATTTTATTTATTTTGTGGTTAACTTTAATATTTAAAAATAAAGCGTTGTGTTTTCTCTTTCTAATAAAGTTTATATCATATTACACACTACGATAGTAAGGGAGACAGAAGGATTTTTATGAAACCTCCGTGAGTTGTTCGGAAAAGCGAACAAATTATCCTGACGGATTAATTCGGGCCCATCAGACACGCCCCCAATACACATCTATTGGTTGATCTATTCAGGAGTTATTTCCATTGTCCAACATCTGCTACCTATTAGATTGTATCATATTTGAAATAACTAATTTATGTGCAATATTCGAACAGTTCACCGGTTGGTGTATAATCATTTTAATTATTTATGTCAGTCGCCAAAATTGGGTTCGTATAATTATATTAACAATGTAATTCTAGGAGATATTTTCAAAGTATCTTATATCTTCTTCGATTGTAGCTTGTAAAAATGTGAAAAACAGTAAGAAATCAATAGGTCTATCGGAATCCGCTATTGTTCCAAGATTTATAAACAAGAATCTAAAACAATTCAATTTAATGTATTCCAAAATGTTTTAATTTATGAGATTCTAATCAAATACGGTTAGGAGTTGAATGAACGTCAGTTAACTATAATATTATAAATCCGAAAAATTGTTTGTTTGTTTGTCCTTCTGTTGCGTGCGTCGCACGGCGGCCGTCGACCGGTCGACGTATTTTTTTATGCACAGGGATATTTGAGGACTGGTAAGTGACTAGGCTACTTTTCATTCCGGAAAAAAAATGTATTCCCGTTGGAAAATTCTTTATACAGGAATTCCACCTAACACCGTGCGAGCGAAGCCGAGGCTAAAATCTAATATTACATAATAATATATGCACAACTATAATGTAGTAGGTAGGTATAGTAATATAATATTATATATTATTAATGCGATCTTTTGGAATTTTATCAAAATTGCATATTTGCAAAAATATTAAATGCACTTTCCCGATAATCGTTACGCTATTCAGAAAACCGATAAACAAAAAACAGGCGAAATTAAAATTTGAACAAGCTCAAATTACATATTATATTCCGTTAAAAAATATAGGTATTTCAATTTAATGGCAAATATATCTACACGACTAATCAAAATGTTTAAAGTTGGCGTCTAGGTGCATGATGGTTGTAATGCAATGATGTTTAATTCAGGTGAGAACCATTAGTCTTTTGTATTCATTATTCCTTTGACCGCTACAACACCATTTTTGTAAGGTCTAGACTTCATACGGCATCACAACATCCGAACTGGCATCGTCCATATTTGGAAAGAAAAATAATCGTGTCAATATACAAATCTTTGCGTTGCGCTAAGAATTGAACCCGCAAACTTTCGACCTAAATTCAACCACAGTGACCGCCATTATAGAGTTAGATTTAGGAATCATCCAGCAATTCTGTTTAGTAAAAGCAATGTTAATAATTGTTAACAATTAATATTTAGAAAACGTGGCAAACTTCAAACGCCGGATGTACAAACTATTTCTACAGAACAATTTTACATTTAATTGGAGGATATTGGCAGATTATCTATTATGTTTATATTTTCTGTTTCCCATATTTTGTTAACTCTTTTACATTTTTATTATTATTTTGATTGATTTTTCATAAAAAGATGTACCGCATTGTATGTAAAAGCCCCCTTGCCATTTAAATTTTTTAAATTTATAAAGTGGTTTTCAAACTATTGTTTTGCAACGATGGCAATATTCCCGTCTGCAACATAATGATTTAATTCCCAGCAAACTTTTCTACCTTTATCATAAGCCTTCGCTCCAATTATTTCACGTGGCCCATTGGATTGTTTACGATCGAGATAGCCTTCAACTTTCTGCTTGCGATAAAAATAACAAAAAATGTTATGTGCAAATTTTCGGTGCAGCTAATTTCCTGCGGATTGGGTTAGCCCTGCACGGTGCACATACACATAGGCCGGCCTGCTGATCGGTCAAACCGGAAGATATGTCAAACATGTGCCGCTGCCAGCCAACATGTGGCATCCTACTCTGTACATCTCTTATTTACGTACCGTCTCACCCGAACTCTTTGTCCTTTATACGGGCGAGTTCACCAAACTTTGCGAACCTAACTTTGATAGAATATTATTAAGTTCACTTTGACTGAAACTGAAATCGGGCATTGTAGGCGGGGGGGGGGGGGGGGGGGATACGGAGAAAGTGCATTTGAGGATGTGGGTGGCATATGTGAGGGGGCACTTTGATTTCCTAAAATGACCCACCCTAGATGCATAGGTAATACATGTTTCCACAGTTTTGTTTCTACTATGAAATTGTTTTGTTTCTACTATGAAATTGTTTTGTTGATCTGAGCGAGATATCTGCCATAACTATAAAAACAACTGGTTCTATTATTTCCCGCCGATATTTTAGGATTGCGCTGGTAATTCACGATAGGCATTTTTTTGTGTCGTCTCTGGTTTGAATATATTTTGAGAAATAATTTATGAAAGCAAGAGTAAACCATCAACACAAAACGACGTAAAAGAAGTCAACCCAAAAATTTTAAAATGTAGATCAATTAAAAAAAAACAATATTTTACAATACATCCAACTATAAATTGAGGTATCTGTATCACTTGAAGTGGTTCTTGTGCATAATTTGCATGCTAAGTACCATTTTTGTTATTATTATAGTAAATCAGACACTTTTTTGACTTTTCTTGATTTTTTTTGATTTGAATTATTTAACAAAGTATAATCCCCAACAGCCTAACTAGGCAATAAGTTGGGACAATGCAAGGAAGAAGAAGAAAGTATAATCGCTATCATTACATATTTGTCGTATTAAGATAAATTTACTCATTTCCAAAAAAACTTTTAAATATTAAAACTACATAATTAAAAAAAAAATACGAGTGTGCTTTAGACCACATGACTGAAGTAAATACTTATTTAGCTCCATCTATATGTATGTCCATATACATATATGTTTATATTTATAAAATATATACATATATTAATTTTCTACAAATATTTATTTAAATTTATTATCATTCGCCTCGCCCGATCAAGCCGTGCGCATCGACGTCCGCTCCCCGCCGCGTTTGGCGCGTCACTGGTATTTCAAAATACTGACTGAAATATTTCATGCTCTCTCTTGCTTCTACAGTGAGCCCGTTCGCCTCGCAACGCATTTCAATTTCCGTTACACATTCGCCAGCTTACCCCCAAGTTAAGGGTGAGTAAAGAAGTATTTACTTCAACAACAATAGTAAAAAAATATTCTTTATAACTACATAAATAACACCTTCCTCCCAAAAAATATTGAAACAAAATAATGAAAATGAAATGTTCCATTTATTGTCAGAGAGCATCGGGAACATCAGAGAATTTGCTTCATTCAAAAATGTGTTTGTTATTGTTTCACATCGGATATAACGATTTGGGTTATTTAAAAAAAAAAAACAAACCTACCAATTAGCACATCGAATTAGGAAATAGAGAGGAATCCATTTTACTTTAATTAATCCGGCTCATTTCACAATCCTGACGTATGTCGAAATATAAAAACACTGATAAATATCTACGCTTGTCCAAACATTAGCCCCAATATAAAGTCAATCCGCTTTTCGGTCTCCTGTGCAGATATGGAGTATTAATAACCAAATCGCGAAGTAATAAACTCGATTGTGCACTGAAGTTGCCTCCGCGTAAACTCTCTACGGACGTTTAATAATAATTATGCAAACGCATACTTTGAATTATCGGTGATTCCAGGCTACACAATCGCTGTGCGTCGGGGTCATATACACCTCGAAGTGTAATACTAATAATAGAATTTGAAGTTCGAATAGTTGATTTTCCGGTAAACAAGTGAAAATATATCATGGTACGCAAATAGTGACGCAATGTTGCTTTACAATGTAACAAAGTGTTAATTATATTTTATTGTTTGTGCAATGCAAACTTCAATGGTCTGACTGATATAGTTTCTGATGTATACATGGTGTCCGGAAACTCGTAGTACAAGCAGGAAACTGGTGAATATAAATCACATTTAGAGTCGATTTTGTGGTACAACTTTTTTTGATTTGAGCTTTCGTTTTCGAATAAATCGAGTCCAAAGTTGGAATTATTTAGGTCAAATCTGAATGTCGAATGGTCAAAATGGTTGTTACGGGGTTAATATCAGGTGGTTTAATGTATTTTAAGGTGTGTAGAGGCATCGACCCAGCTTAAAAGTTTTTTTAACCCTCTAGTTGTCAATTTTTAATTTTTTTTTTTTAATTTTCTAAAATGCTTAAATTGAAAAAATAAAGTTTTTTTTGGGTTCCCTGTGTGATATAGACTCACCAGTTTCTTGCGTGTACTACGAGTTTCCGGACACCGTGTATATAGTACTAAATATACAAGACATTGTTGCATTACACGAGAACCTCGCCTAATGTTTATTAAATACAATTATTAATAGCTAAGAAGCTAAATTTCTAGGGTACAAGTTGGTGCTTT